>DF820100.1:0-260276 GCA_000836195.1 Taphrina populina JCM 22190
AGTCATCACGAGTATCTTCATTCAACACAGCTCCGAGGTCGTGTAAAGGATGCCGTTGCATTTCGGAAATAGTTCTCTCGAGCATAATAGATGGGGCTTTGCACCATTCTGGTGCTATAGCAAGGAAAACTTTTCAAATCCATGCTTACCGTGTTACCAGAGTGACTCAGCCCTGTTCCAGATGACTCAAGGAATGGCTGCGCCGGATCACTCGTCTGTTCACTTTCAAACAATATAGGAATACGAGGATACCCGAACTGTTACGGGAGCTTCCTAGATAGTGGAAGCTTTGGAGTCTTTGAAGGCGAATTAAGAAACCCTTAGGCGAGGCAAAGAAGCTGTGGAGCTGATATTTAGATTAACTAGTTATTCTCTACATCTACTCCTTAGATTGCTACTTTAATAAGGTTTGTGATTGACAACGTGAAATTCTCACAAACAATATCGGCTCCATAATTGTCAAAAGGTAAGTAGTGCAGACACCATCTTGCACAAGTTTGGGGCCGTGTATGCAGGCTCCCCGGTCGAGTCATGCCCATTAAACGGTATCTGCAGATATCCAGGCACTCAGCCTTGGAAGTCAAGATATATGTGACCGGGGACGAGATGGGCAATGGGACGAGTTGGTTCAACGACACGCAACTCGATGAAGCAATAACTTTGGTGAAACCTTTGATCTTACCGAAATTGAGAGAAGAACGTGATGCCAAGAAAAAAAAGCAACCGACCCGAGATACAATCTATGGTGGTACAGTTGATACAAAGACTGAGACATTGTGACGAGAGCTAATCCACTCTTTAGAGTCTTTTTCGGCGAGCGTCTATCTGCAAGATGTGCAGACGCGACATAGTATCTTGGAGGTTGGCAAACAACTGGAATTCAAGCCTCTTCAATCGCAGGACCAGCCTACCACGTTTCGCGAAAGTTCACCTCTCTTCGTGCCTTCCCAGGACGAAGAGGACGAGTCACTCGAGCAGTCCAAACCTGTTCTTGTAACGAGTTACCTCGGATTTCCAATCTATGGAAAATCGCTATGCTTGATTGTAAAGAAAAACGCTATCGAAGGTCAATCGGCCGACTCGACACAACAAGAAATCTCACTTGAACGATGGATCGAAGCGACACAAAAGCCGCAACTACTGGATCCCGATCATTGAATTAATGTAGGTACTGATGGCAAATTCGCACGCACCACATTCATACGGCCTGTTGTGCTGTTTCCACTTCCAATCACAAATCTTGAGCGAGCACTTCTGGAGGAAATGACAGCATACTGGTGACAGAGTCGTCGTTCCAAAGTGGACCCAGGTGGATACGATGCTACTTTGCCTATACATGCAAAGAAGTTCTGCTAGACTCAAAGGATTGCCAAACTCCGTGTCCTGAATGGCGATTTCACAAGCACTACATGGAACAGGGTGCAAACACCGTCGTGCCATGGGTACTATTCGAAGCGAGCATCATCGAAGAGTACTGCGATCCGAATGAAACCCGTGGACAAGGCATAAACAAGAGAAAGGTATCGGAGAGTACATCGCGGACTTTCGGGCACTTTGGCTGCACCTCAATGTGATCAAGCACAGACCATACTTTTGGACAATGGAACGCACCGACTCTACACGGTACTACGTGCTGTATAATCACAAAAGGCAGGTGTGCAAGGAAAGACTGCAAAAGACTGTCTATAGTCTTGTTCTTTTAGGTCGAATCATATGCAGACTGTAGCTTGGCAATAGACTCATAGAAGCAAGTCAAGGCTGAATGCAGATTCTGTAGATCGCTGACCATCAACGCCACCAGATTATTTCACATTCGTTCCTGAAGCATGATTTTTGAGGTTACTTGCAGGCTCTAACTCAAGCAATCCGTGTCTCCTCTCGTTATTCCATCTTTACTGGCTCTTTCCTACCGTGTCTGTGACTCTTACAACGCGAGAAACGATAGCGGACTTGGCATTTCCCCGGGCATAAGTACGAGCCTGAACCATAAAAATTCCAGTTTTGAGTGTTTTTTATGGTTACGAGATCTTACTCCCTCGCTCTGTTGCGTGCTGTGACGGGTCTGTCGTATGCACCTAAATCATGCTCTCTTCGATCATGTGGCCGCAGCATGAGCAGCTCTGCCGCTGCTACAGCAGAAGCCGCGCATACGTCACCCGATGAAGTGTCTCTTTCCAACATCATCCAAGGATTAGGCAGGAAAGATGCAGAAACACTGCGATGGCAACGTAATATCGGCATTAGCGCGCACATCGATTCAGGCAAGACGACATTTACTGAACGAGTCTTGTTTTACACGGGGCGAATCAAAGATATTCACGAAGTTAGAGGCAAGGATAACGTAGGTGCCAAGATGGATTCTATGGACTTGGAGAGGGAAAAGGGTATCACGATTCAATCTGCTGCGACTTATTGCGATTGGTTGAAAACAGAGGATGGCCAAGAAAAGACGTACCACATCAACATCATTGATACGCCCGGTCATATTGATTTTACGATCGAGGTGGAGAGGGCACTCAGAGTCTTGGACGGAGCAGTGCTGGTTCTCTGTGCCGTGTCTGGCGTCCAAAGTCAGACCATCACAGTGGATCGACAAATGCGACGTTACAATGTGCCGCGAGTCTCCTTCATCAACAAGATGGACAGAATCGGTGCAAATCCATGGAGAGTCGTGGACCAGGTCAATCAAAAGTTACACATGCCTGCCGCTGCCCTGCAGATCCCGATTGGTGCAGAAGACGAGTTTCGCGGCGTCGTGGACCTGCTTCGCATGAAGGCCGTCTACAATGAAGGGCCACGAGGTATCAACCTGCGAGAAGAAGATATACCGAAAGATTTGGTCGCCTTTGCGCAGGAAAAGCGAGCTCTTCTGACGGAAGTCTTGGCGGACGTGGATGATGACATTGCTGAAATTTATCTGGAAGAGGGAACACCGACAGAGACACAACTGGCGAATGCTATTCGTCGTGCCACGGTGGCTCGCAAATTCACGCCCGTGCTCATGGGTTCCGCTTTAGCAGATACCGGTATCCAAGCTGTTCTCAACGCTGTGTGCGATTACCTGCCAACTCCGGCCGAGGTCGAAAATACCGCACTCGATCTACAACGCGCAGAGGCGACTGTGAAGCTAGTACCGTACAGTGAAGAGCCATTTGTGGGCCTTGCCTTCAAATTGGAAGAAGGTAAGTATGGACAGTTGACCTATATTCGAGTTTATCAAGGTACTTTGCGCAAAGGCAGCATTATCACAAACACAAAGACGGGCAAGAAACTCAAGGTTCCTAGATTGGTCAGAATGCACTCTGCTGATATGGAGGATGTAGAAGCCGTCGGCTCTGGTGAGATTTGTGCCATGTTTGGAGTGGACTGCTCGTCCGGTGACACATTCACCGACGGCCAGAATTCTTACAGTTTGACATCGATGTTTGTACCGGAACCCGTCATCTCCTTGTCTTTGAAACCCAAGGGCAAAGAGTCGGCCAATTTCAGTAGAGCACTGAATCGGTTCCAGAAGGAGGATCCCACGTTTCGCGTCCATGTCGATGATGAGAGCAAGGAAACAATCATTTCTGGTATGGGCGAGCTGCATCTCGAGATTTACGTGGAGCGCATGAGGCGAGAATACAATGTCGATTGCACCACTGGTCAACCACGCGTAGCATTCCGTGAAACCATTTCTGAGAAGGCCACCTTTAGTTATACCCACAAGAAACAGTCTGGTGGCGCGGGTCAGTATGCCAAGGTAGAAGGCTATATCGAACCGATGGAGCCGACTGAAGGCCCTGATGGCGCCATGGTTGACGTTGAATTTGAAAGTCGGGTTACGGGAGGCAACATTCCAAACGGTTTCATTGCCGCTTGTCAGAAGGGTTTCTTGGATGGAATCGAGAAAGGTTTCCTCCTCGGTCATCGAGTGAATGGCTGCCGACTGGTGTTGGAAGATGGAGCAGCACATGCTGTGGACAGTTCTGAACTCGCGTTCAGAATTGCCACTGTGAATGCATTCAAGGAGGCTTTCAACAAGGCGAAGCCTGCCGTTCTCGAACCCATCATGGATGTCAACGTTACCGCCCCGAACGACTTCCAGGGGTCCGTAGTGGGTGGTCTGAATAAGAGAAAGGCTACCATCGTCGATACAGATATAGGCGCCGATGAGTTTACCATTAAAGCAGAGGTTTCATTGAGTAAGTACACCAGATCATGGATCTTTGCGCATTCGCTGACAAAGCTTGTAGATAGTATGTTTGGCTACAGCACGTCCATTCGTCAGGAAACACAGGGCAAGGTACGTGACATCTTGTCCGTTTCTTGGGATTTTGCGTTTGCTGACAATAATTAGGGAGAATTCACGATGGAATACATGAAGCACAGTCCAGTGCCTATATTCATACAGAACGAATTGGTTGCGGAACACTTGAAGAAACTGAGAAGCAAGTCTGCATAAAGCCCGAGATAATCCTGTTTGGATACTGGGCTTCGCAGCACTTTCCCATTGCATATAGACATTGTAGAGCCCCTAAAAACCATCATTTCTTCCCTCCCCCGCAACGGAACTGATCATATTCATGTCTCGGCGCAATCTGATTTGGTTTGACGACATCTAGACCCATCAAAGTCGTCGATACTAATCATCAGGATGGCGTACGACAGCCAGGAAGACGCTACTGAGGGCATTCGAAGTTTGCTGGACACTGATACTTATAAATTGACGATGCAAGCAGCGATATTGGTTTGTCCCCGAGTTGTGCAACTATCGCAGCGCCTGACACCGTCTCTTCTAGCAACATTATCCAAACACACCTGTCTCATACAAGTTCCACAACCGTACGCCCGGGATGAAGCTTAATTTGCGCGCGTTTCATTGGCTACAACAACAAGTCACTGGATTAGAGAGTCTTTGCTTATCCGCGGCGGAACTCAAGTTTCTGCAAGATGAATGTTCGTACCTGCCAGACTCCTACTACACGTTCCTCAAGGACTTTACATTCAGACCGGCTCGGGAAGTCACCATGTCATTCGACGAGGCGTCTGGCGCATTGTCATTGGAAGTTTCGGGATTATGGGAAACCACGATCCTTTATGAAATACCACTTCTTTCACTCGTGAGTGAAGCGTACTTTAGATTTGTCGATACGGACTGGTCTCATGACGGACAAGTGGAAGGAGCCAAGACGAAAGGAAAGCAATTGGTCGCTGCAGGTTGCGCTTTTTCCGAGTTTGGCACACGTCGAAGGCGAGATTATCGTACGCAAGATTTGGTCCTGCGTGGTCTCACCCATCCTGCAGTGGCAAAGGCAGGCGCAACAGGTCGCTTGGTGGGTACCTCCAATGTCCATTTCGCCATGAAGTACAAGTTGAAACCGATCGGCACGGTAAGTGATTGTCGGAAAGAGTTGGGAGGAGGGTATACGCTAATGATTGCTATTCAAGGTTGCGCATGAATGGTTCATGGGCACTGCAGCCGTCACGGGGGACTATGTGAATGCAAACAAGTTGGCCTTGACGAGATGGCGAGCCACGTTTGGCGATGAGCTTGGCATTGCACTCACTGACACGTTTGGCACGAACGCCTTTTTACAAAACTTTTCATCTGAATTGGCGCATCAGTATGCTGGTGTTCGACAAGACTCTGGTTCTCCCGAAGCATTTGCAGGCCGCATGGTGCAGTTCTATCAGGATCGGGTGAGTGATATATTATGACAAAAAGTTGGACAAGAGACATTCTAATGCAAGAAGGGCATCAATCCGCGTACCAAATCAATAGTATTTAGTGACGGCTTGAATCTGGAAAAGTGTCTTGCACTTCAGAAACTCGCTGTCGAGCTTGGTATAGGGTGCAGTTTTGGCGTTGGCACGTTTCTTACAAATGACTTCTCACGTAGCTCAGACGCGACACATTCACCAGCAATGAATATAGTCATCAAGCTAGCTTCAGCAAATGGCGAACCTGCCATCAAAATTAGTGACGAGGTGGGCAAGCATACGGGGAATCAAGATCTTGTCAAAAGAGTCCAGGACGTATTACGTGCTGCCGAACAGCAGTATGCTTAACTCGGGACATCGTTCATGGTGTTTGCCTCTCGTATCATGTCCATAGCACAGGTAGCACAATACAGATGAAAGAGCCAAATCACGGCATCGTCGTTTTTGTTTTTTTCGGGAACTTGCATAAATTTTGTTATTTAAAATCGGGAAAATGCCTTGACACCCTCAGAGTGTCGGTCGACGCGCAAGACGTTGAATCGGACAGTCTTGGAGAGTGGTCGACATTGTCCTACAGTGACGATATCTCCGTCATTGATTCGGAATGCTGGTGAAGCGTGTGCAGAGAGGTTCTTGTGCCTCTTCTCGTATCTCCTGTATTTAGGAACAAACTGCAAGTACTCTCGTCGAACGACTATTGCTACCGTTAGTCTTTCTTTCAGTGATTGTTGTGTTTGCACGTACCAATGGTTCGTGCCATTTTGGTCGAGACCACGGTACCGGTCAAGATACGGCCACGAATGGAGACGTCGCCGACAAAAGGACATTTTTTGTCAATGTATTCGCCGTTGATGGCTTCTCTAGGAGTCTTGAATCCGAGTCCGACTTCCTTGAACCATCGCTTTGCCTTGGCACCAGACTTTCTCGCACCTGTACCCTTGGCGTTAAGGAAGATATGAGGTTGTTTCTGGAAAGCCGTGTGCGACTGAACCGCTAATTCTCCAGACATGATGAAGGTTGATCTGGAATCAAAAGGCGAAAGAAGGGAGCGGTCAACTTGTGCAGCAAAGAAAGTTGGCGGGAAAGGAAAAAGTGACTTGCACACAAGCGGCTCTTCTTGCCTAATAGAGATGAAAATCACGTGTATCTCTTTGGCTGATGAATGTGTCGTATTTGTCGTATCGTTAGCTGGGCACTTTTTGAGCATTCATGTGACATGACAAGTCTGTCATACATTGTTTGCTGTCGTCGCAACGATTCTAGGCAGCCATGTCGCGTCAACAAAAGGTCATGATTCCTCCGATTGTAAGTTCTATTCCGCATTCTTCTCTTTATGTTTTTATGTCCTAACCGCTGGACTCAGAACGCCATCTTTGGCTTCTTGCAGAAATCCGTGCCTGTCAAGGTATGGCTCTTTGAGCAGACTGCATCTCGCATAGAGGGCAAGATTCGCGGCTTTGATGAATTCATGAATCTCGTGATTGATGATGCCGTCTCTGTCGATACCAAAGATGGGTCCGAACCACACCGTAGGTCACTCGGTCGCATACTATTGAAGGGCGACAACATCAGTCTTATTCAAGCACTGCAATAACAGCAATCGTCCAGGGAAAATCGTGTGAGTATGTTTATCAAATTTCTGCGATGCGCTACACATTGAAACATACTCTGCAACTCTTCGTGAAAAGAGTGCTCAGTTGTACCTGGACCATGGCGGTTGAGCGACGATATCTCAATGCGTAAAACTCATTACCGTGCACAATATCGCAATCACAGAACCTCTGATGATTCGTCATGCAAGCGGATTACAAAGCACAAAAGATTCAAGACCGATCTTATCAAGCAGGAGGCTGTAATTAATCATCCTGTTGGCTAACTTTACTGCTTCCACTGTATCATATAAACAAGAAATTTAACAACATCCAAAACTCCTAGTCCTCAACCCTGAAACTGTAGTGGTATTTTCGACTTGGGGGTTTTGAAACTTTTGTACAGTTCTGGAGGGATAAAGCCAATGTATGAAACGTTACCAAAGCCACCGAAATAGTACAGTGACTCAAGATGCATTGTGTAGAAATTGGAAGCGTGCACATCTCGACCTGGAGCGACAATCGCAGCATCTGGATGTCGGCTAAGAAAACAAGCTTCTATCCGGGCTTCTTCCTTCTCGTCCGTAATCATGCTCACATTGCCCACCATATACATGCGTCCATGCTGTAGAGGATTGTCGTAGGAATGATCCCGCAGGGATAAGGTAAGTTTCGAGCCAGCTTTGTAGTTTCGTGTAGCTGGTGCGATATCGAGCATCAACATGGTGGGTGATCCGTCCTCGGAACAATCTGCGAAATATTCCATAATACCGATTGGCGTGCCTATTAGTTCTGAGACGGGTGCAACGCTCGACTGGTAGACAGAGAGCAAAGTGCCCTCTGACTCGGAAAGTATCATGCGTCGGGCATCTAGTGCGGCTTCTGCCAGTGTCTGTCTCTGTGCTCTGACAGCCTGGCACGAGAGCAGCAAGGCCGAGAGAGACTTCAAAAGAGACCACATGAGCAATAAAGAGACAGCTGACATGAATGATTGCTTCAATCAATGAACGTCCATGCGGTCTGTGAGCTCCTCCATAATGTTGCACTCTTGAACAGCATCCCAAGTCTGCCCGTGTTCTTCATCCTGCCATGTAGTCCACTTGCGCACAGGACAATCGGTAGCCGTGATGCAGAATTAGCTATTCGCTTGCCAGATATGGCCAAGGATAAATCGCTTTCCGCGAACCCTGTGCATGAATTCCACAAAAAGGCCAAGAAGGCGACCATCAATAAGTCTCGCGCGGAGAAAGTCAAGCAGCGGGATGTTCGCCTACAACAAAGGCGACCAGATCACATGCAACGTCAGGTAGACGAATTGCGCGAATTATCGAACAAGGGCGAGATTAATAGTCACGACAAGAACCTTCTTGAAGGACTGGAGCGAGATCTTGCTCGACTAGCCAAGCTGCGTGCCGAAGGCAAAGTCGGCCCTCAGATTGTCAGCGAGAGGACGAAAGTACGAGAGCAAGAACGAGACGAGAATGCACTACCAAAAAAATTCAAGATTCCCAAGCACCCAGAACGGTCGTATTACTATGATCCCATCTACAATCGTTACGGCGTCCCTCCACCAGGCATGGAGTATCGGGAAAAGGACTCAGACTCCGGGTCAGAAACCTCCACGACCTCTTCCGTCGCACGCATTCCCATGCCAGAAGGAAGTCCGCCCCCGTTGAAAATGCCTCAAGAAGCTGTAGCTCGTGGTCCCGGTCGTATAGCTGTGGAAAAGTCTCAAGCAGAAAACAGTAACAACGTCTCTGTTACGCCTAGTCTTGCTCCTGCACAAACGACTTATTCTTCTGAACCTGTTTTGCGCGACTTGAAGCAAGAGGCATCTGCTTTTGTCCCAAAGAACTTGAAGAGAAAGCACGGTAAAGTGATGGATAAGAAGCAGATTGACCCGTTGGACTTTGACGCAGTTGAAGAACAGGCAACCGAGAACGAAAACAATGTGCGTGAGCCTCCTACTTCTTCTAGGCGACGCCTCGTGATTGCTCCGGATGTGACTAGATGACATGGTGCAATGCTCAGGAAACCGTCTCAATGCTGTACTTATCCCCGCGGATACATGCTATCACACAGGTCGCTTGGCTCAGCTCAGCTCAGCGAGACCTGCGAAAACGATCTTCTTCTTTTTCAGGACTTACACGGGACAGTACGTGCTCGAATACTGCTGTACCCAGAGTGCATAGTCACAAAACACATGAGCGAAACGACACCTATGTCGCAATACGAGTAAGAGCAGCTTGTGCTCAGCGGATCATGCATTTCATTGGACTGGCTGATGAAAGTATATCACAAAAACCTTCAGTTTGACATTGGACACAATAGCTGGGTATATAGACGACATGCCTTTTTATATGATTATTTCTACAAACATCGTCTTTCGTCCATTCTACTGATTTTGCATGTCGTGAATCTAATCTGATCTGTGCGTGGCGCTTTCAACGCTACGATCTGGAATTTCGTATTTCACATCGCTCCTGCTATAAATCTGGCACAGCATATGACACTCTGTCAATTCCAAAGAAGAGTTTGTGCGCATGATTGCTAGCATTTGGCGTTGTCTGCGGTAGTATAGTCAATAACTTTTACAGCAGTTTATGAAGACCACGTCGGGTGCAAGTACTTCCACCAGTACCAACACGAGTATATATTCACTCGTAGAGTCTGCTCCACAGGCACATCAGCTAGGTGACAAAGCCACAAAAGCAGTCTTTCTGCGGTCTCTAGAAGAATCGAGGTCGTCAGTCATTCATGGCGCCTTTCTTACAAAAGCAAATGTTGTACCAAACACGCTTCAAATTGTAGGGTCTCTGAATCTCTGTTTTGGCATTCATCAATTTCCAGGCACTACTGTATCCAAGGCTACCGTGATGATGAACGTCCGACAAACGGTCATGCAGCCTGTATCAAAAGTGACGCCTGGCACGAACGGTGTCGTCCCTGGCAGTGTTGGAGCAGGAGGACAAGCGGGAGCCGCTGCTAAGCCCGTCACCATAACAAAATCAATCGGAGTCCCGGATCTTGTGTTTGGATTCAAGGAAAATCCAGCAATCTACTACCTAGTGCCACGCGACTCGACGCTGGAATTGGGTGACGGTGAATTCAAGTATACTTTTCTAACGCTACGAAACGGACCGAGTGGGGGCGGACATACACTTGAACATCAAGTCATTCCTGTCACATTCGCCAAAACGTCCGAGTCGGAACGCGTGGCACAAGCCATGCATGCGCACATCAACAAGTATAGTGAAGTCAAGGATAAAATGGCAAATGCATTTCGACATATTCCGAAAATGAAAGTCAAGTATCTCGATCTGCAGCACAGCCAGCCTCTGAAATTGCTGCCAGACGAGGCAGCAGCAGCAACAGCGGAAGGAGTGGTAGAGTTGGCAGCAGATGGGACAGTCGCTGCCGGAGAGGCCAAGAAATTTGCCAAGCGTGCTCGAAAAGCGGCAAAGAAAGAGCGCCGCGACGGAGTAAAAGCGGCGGCGAAAGCAGCCGCTGCAGTAGCAGATAGTGCTGATGCTGATGCTGCTGACGTGGATACTAAGCGAATCGATGGGCCTCGGAAAAGCACTATATCCTCAAAAAATACTAAACAGCAGAAAAAGGCTAGCATTATTCCTGATGGATGGCAATGCGAAATCTGTGGTGTCAAGACGACAGTAATGAGACGCAGAGGTCCCTCTGGTCTGAATTGTGCATGTACGTTTTCTGAACCCGTTGATTTTGTAAAAACTTTACAATTGACACTAATCTAGGTAATTCTTGTGGTCAAGCATGGTCTCAAGCAAACAGAGCTCGGCCAGCAACTGAGGCAGCTTCAAAGGACAATTGCGCCATAAAGAAATAATGATTATTATCTGCCATTTCCACCCTGACAACCAGAAAGCGCCTTGCATAATTACAGGCTCGCTCGATATGCTAATACGCAAGATAACGCTGTGCGCCAGCATCAAATCAACGCCTCTCCACCAATAGGAGATGCATAGCTACAAACGATGCGAAGAGGAAGGCCACTATATCCTTGTCAGTCGAGAATCAACAAAAATAAAAGATCTCTTTTATTACCGAAATAGATGCTGAGTCCGAGAACATCGCTCCACAATGCTTGAGCATTGAATCCAAAGGTCGACAGAATGGTCGCACCAGGTACGTCAATGCTGAGTCCAAATTTCTTCTCCGTGAGCGTCAAGTACGTGACCTCGTTCACCAGCAGTGCCTCATATGCGAAATGGAAAATTGACAGAGTCTGCGTCCATTGTAGCCCGACGGGAATTTTGTCTAAGGAAATCAGCGTAAATCCAATGATGAGTATCGCAGCCATCCTACCATGATTCAATAAAAGACCGGCAAACAAGAGACTAAAGAGCATGAATAGACTGCCTGTGAGATTTGCAATTGCCATATCCCGAATGACAATGCCAATCATCAAGCACACCGCTGCGGCTGCCAGATTGAAAAGCACAAGAATCAACAGGAATTTGATGAATATGGTGAATTCTGGCACAAGGCCAACCATGGGATATATAATGATTCCCATAAGAATTGGTGGTAATACACGAAGAGGTACAATATCGAAGAGTACTTTTGCGAGGAAGTAGGTGAATGTCGCATAGTACCCATTCGCACGCTCGCGCATGAAAACGTTTCGCTCAGTTGCGAAAACGCTCAATGAAGTCAGCGTACTGAATCCGAAAAGGGACAAGATGAAGAAGAAAAGACCGAGACGCCCTTGGAAACCGGGCAAGTCGTTGCTGATGTTGAAGAATAGGTATCCACAAAGAAGCGCGAGCAGTACAGCAATAGCATAGTGTGTCAGGAGAAGCATAGGATTCCGGTAGAGATTCTTGAATGTCCGCTGTGATAATAGACTGAACTGTGCGAGACTTCCTATCCTCGTATACCCGCTGCCCAGTGTACCATTTAAAGTGGGAGAAGAAGTGTTTGTCGCATTCTGTACTCTTGTATCCAACTCATCAGTCATGCTTCGAGACACGTTGCTGACTCGATATTGCTGAACGAGTTCAAGCAAATCAGGGACTTTTGAATACAGCTCTTGACGACTCTCTACCGGTTGCTTCACTTTCGGGGCGACTTCCCTCCAAGCTTGAGCATCATCAGCAAGTATGGAATTACAGTGCTGCAACGAATGAGGCTGTCGAGCCCCTGTTTCGTGCTCTTCGCTCGACGAAAGTCCGTGACTTGGAGGTTCCGACCTGTTTTGCACAAGGTTGCCAGACATTTTATTTTGACCAGTCGCGTACATTGTTAGGTCCACCAAATAATCTGCAAGATTGTATCCCGGTGGACATGCGAACCCAATTCCCTCAAAATAGCTGTGACAATCTGCAAACGGACCCGAGTATATCACCTGTCCTCGAGCTAGAAGCAGTAAACCACTGAAGAGTGCTACAATGTTCGATCGTGGTTGATGTATCGTCATGATGATTGTCCGATTATAGTCACGAGCAAGATTCGCGAGGCATTCGACCACATTGTAAGCGTTGAAGGAATCCAAACCAGAAGTAGGTTCATCCAGAAGCAAGATTGAAGGACTAGTGACAAGCTCGCAAGCGATACTCACTCTTCTTTTCTCGCCTCCGCTGATACCGCGCCGTCCTTCTTGACCAATCATAGCATCCTTGAGATGAAGAATTCCTAATTCAGACATAGTCTCCAACACGCGCATTTCCTTGGCGCTCGCCGACATCTCTCGAGGGAGCCGCAGAAGTGCAGAGTAGAGGATGGTTTCAAAGACAGTCAGCGTCGGCATAAGAGCATCTTCCTGGTCAACAAAGCCTACTACTGACCGGTAAGTTTCGTCATCTACTGTTTGTCCATTGACCATGAAGCCGCCTTTGCAAGTGCCACTCTTGTTTTTCCTTGCCAATAAATCTAGCAAGGAAGTTTTGCCAGCTCCAGATGCTCCCATAATGGCTAGTATTTCTCCTGGTTTTACGCTCCCTTGTACAGCTGACAGAATCTTTGTACCACTCACGAAATAGTCCACATCCCGGAACTGTAGAGTGGCCGGGGTGTGGTTTGTCATCAACTTGGAGGCTTCGTCATCAGGCAGCCGTATCTCCCCAAGCTTATTGACTTGCTGCGAACGCCTGACAGCAGTCCATAAACCTGTTGCTAGCATGAAAAGTAGTAGAGATGCTCCGGACACGCTAAAGGCTATAAGCCGTGCATTCGAGGGCTTCTGCGGCTGAACGTAGCCGGGAACTTCTGTATAGTGTATGCACTCGGAAGCATTACAATCCAGCGTGATGGATTTATCACCAAAAACATCGCTTATCAGCTCATTCATTGCAGGCTCTTCAAAGCGGCAAGTCCCTTCCTTGGAAGAACAAGTAAAAGAGCCGGGGCCCTTGATTTCTTCTGTAAGGAAATCCGAGATATCTATTGATCCTGCTTCGCCACAAAGCATTCGTTCTGGTATACATTCGCACATGATGTTTTTACAATTGTAGCTCGTTGTGTTTCTGTCATAGCTCTGCTCCAAGGAGAATTCGCACTCATTCAAGCCACAGTAGAAAGACTCAATCTTGCCGATCCAGAACTGAAAGTTGCATGTTTTGTCCTCGCGCTGGCACGAGAAGGTGACTTGTGGTTGCTTATCCTTCAGTTGATCTAAAATCTTCCGATTGGTGACGTCGCACATTTGAAAGTTCTCTCGTACGACCAAGCCACCCTTGTAACAAGTGCCATTGACTCCCTCTGGCATCAACGGAGCGCAGGCATCATCAGTCTGACAGACGTTACAGTTGAGCCCGCCCCAGCCATCTGAGCAATCGCAGTCCGTGCCATTGCGAACGTAACGGTCTCTGCCATCCGCGAGCGAACCACAAGTAGGGTCCACACAATCATCGCCACCGAATCCTGGTGGACAGTCGCAAGCACCGTTATGCGGGTTGCACTTTGCGAACTGTTTGCAGTTGAACGCAGGTAGTAGACAGTTGAAGCAAGGAGGACATTGATCAGGCCTTCCAGGGCCGAACGGATTGTATACGGTACCGGGTGACGAGGAGACTGAGATACCTGCCTCAGAATTTTGCGATTGGACAACGCTTGCGCTTGTACTGACAAGACAAGCCAGGAGGAATCCCAAGCCTGAGACGGGAATCCGCATGAGGCTGATCTATCTTACAACTTGTCCAAGGCAGATGGCGACGAAAGTGTGCTATTACGCATTTGTACCACAAGCGCGAGCAATTGAGAAGAGATTCGTGGGGAAAGGGCGCGTATTGATCGTATCTGAAACTAATGGTTGTGTCAATTCTAGGCTTCTGTAGCTCCGTGACAAAGTGCTACAAAGTCAAGCACAAGTGGAGACATACAGCCCCCAATCTATGCAGTCCGGTCATACTTGGTAGCAAGTTCTTCATCCTTGCATCCCGCACTGACAAGACTTTCTGTATCGTAATGATTTTAAACAATTCCGCTCTTTTCGTCGTAAGTACGTGCATGCAGCACCACAAAAATCGTGTCAACCCGTCCACAACGTCTTTGCCAAAGAACATCAAGACGTCATCGTACTTGTACACGTGGAATCTTCAGTGACCTGCGTGTTACTGGACCGCTGAAAAATATGCGGGCCAGCAAGAGAGCTACTCTTTTAATGCAGCCAGGCGATTTCGCATAATCTCAAGATCAGCTTCATCATCCTCATCATCCACGATTGGGTCCGCCGCAACCTGGGACTGTGTGACTTTCCCAGGAGTATTAGTGGGTATCTTATCTGCAGCTGCGAATTGCTCTCCTGTCAGTTCTCCAAGAATCTTGTTGATTTCTTCATCCGCTTCTTCCTCTACATCGTCAAATTCGGCCATATCTAGCGTGTCAGACACCATTTCATCCATGATACCAGCTTTTGTCATCTCTAGCTGTAAACGACCCATTGTGGCAGTGAGCTCCGGTAGACGCACCAGAGTGTTGACCTCCTTCATCATCACTGTAGACTTTTGTAAGGCGCCAGTGATCTTTATTGTCGCCATTTGCTCATTCAATTGCATCGATACGGAATTCAAGGTAGCTTTAGAAGCCTCTATTCTGTTCCTAGTCTTGCGAGCTCGAAGGACTTCTCGTGCGAGCATACGGCAATTCTTTATCTCGCCTTTCTTCGCAAGACCCCGAATCTGAGTTTTCGTTTTGGTTTCTGCTTGACTGATTGACTGAACTTGCCGGTCCATCAAGCGTACCTCCTTCCTGATAGACTGTTGCCAAGTCCGTACCTGTTCTTGTGGAGTTGGCCCTATGATGTAACGTCTAATGGATTCCATGGTGAACGTTCTACTTTTACAATACAGACTAGATTGACCTGTGTAAACTGGTTCGTGCTTGACTATGGCTGATGTGTGCGATATGTTATTGCGTCCGCTGTATGAGAATCTATGTCGGCAATGAACTAAATGTTGCACTAGTGGTCTAGAGCAGTAGACAGCTCAAGTAATTCAGAAAGTCATAGACTTATGCCGGCTGCGAATCCGTGAATGAGTGAACGCCGTCGCAGATACCTAGATGATATGCGACAGAGTTCATTTGACGTAACGACGCTAAACTGTGGCCATTGCCAAGCTGTACAATTACTGAATGCGACTCCACACTCGTACTGTATGTACGACGATCGATAACAACGAAATTGTCCTGAGCTTCTCTTGTAGAATGAATTGTTACCATCGAACGAGCCTGCTGGCATTCTATCCTACCGGGTCTCATGTGCTAAGCCTGATTCTGTGCTTAGCCCCTCTATTTGTCCACTTTGATAACAGAAATACTTCATATAGTATCACAAATTTCTCACACTACCATAACATAAAACGATGTCAGCAGCCCGTATTGGCAATGAAAGCGCACGACAGGCGGCAGCTTTCGTCAAAGGGCAAGTTAGCGCTCATCCTGGCTTTCGCCCGGGCAGATCTGGGTATCAGGTTGGATTTCTCCCTCCTGGCTCGTCTGCCGTAAAGACTCCCAGGCCAAGGCCGACGATTGCAAAGACTGTTCAGACCCCCAAACTGGACACAACGAGCGAGAACCACAAAAACCCTTCAAAACCATCGGAAACGGCACAGTGGAAGATGAAAACGTCTGAAAAACGTCGGCTATACATGTCTAGCCACATACAGCGAGTTGAGGACGCAATTCCAATCAAGCTCGAGAAAGACAAACAAGCGAGAATCGAAGGCAGGAGAAAACGTGAACTACTTTTATATGCTGAGCAGCCAGAAGCAGAGCTACTATCTCTTCCAACTATAGAAAAGGCTATCGCGGACGAATACCCACTCGTGGACCACAACAAAGCAGCACGAGAAAAGAAGAGAGTACGGAACCGGGTCGCATTTGAAAGTAGGACGTATGAGACACGATTGCATGATTTGATCAGTATCCATCACAACAGCAGCAGGTATGTGACCACCATGGAGGGTCTTGAGGCTCTACTGGAAAGTTCCATCGGTGCTGCAAACTGGGTGGATCATACGCCGAAACACAAGCTCAATGATCTCACCTCTAATCCAGGCTACGGGTCTTACACATTTGGCAAGGTTAATCAGTATGAAAATGAAATCGATGATCATATCATGGGGACTGCTGCAGGAGGTAAACCTGGTGTCGTTGAGGTCTCGCACATTCTCAAGCATGAAAAGTCAGCGAAAAACTAGATTCTATGTAGAATCCTGACGGTCTGACATATGTATATCTCGACCTTGACAGCAGATTGTCCGTGCCTCTCTAGTAGTGCTTGTGTTAATCCTCAAAAGATTGCGTGCAAATGGAGATGTTTGTCTTTTGCTTATTTTGCGCCCAAAGTAAAGTGTCTGTCATATACATATTGTTCTTTGTGTCCGCCAAACCCAAAATCCTACAGAAGGTGTTGAGATGATTCTGCACGAGCATCGTACCCTAGCAAACCTTCACGCGAGCAGGTACAAGTCTTCTCTGTGCTCTTCCACATCTGCGAAACCTAATTTGTGTAAAACTTTACCTTTTGCCTTTTCGCGCTTCAGTCGACTCTGAAGTTGTTGTTCTATACGTTGACGTGCTTCCTTTTCAGGTATGCGACGCTGTGCGATGTTGTCTTCCCCATCGAGGTCCTACATCAAGTGATGAGCTTCACACGTTCCTCTGATAGGTAATAGAGATGAACGAACCAATTCTCCCATAAGCACGACGTTTTCTCCTCGGATCAGGTAAACGCCTTTAGGTATATCGGCATAACAGTCATCGACATAGATTCGTTGGTAAGAGTCCTGGAATACCAAATTGCCGTATTGATCGAACGAGCGCAAGACACCAAACAGTTTGGTATCATCTCTGAGCACAAGCACCATTTTCTTGTCTACACAGTCTAGTAGTGCACCACTAGTCGTAAATGCAGAGTTCGCTAATGGGTCCATCGAGATTGTGCTAGGAGTGCGTTTCTGCACGATCAGAGATCACAGGTATATAATAAAGGACAGTGTCTGTGACTGCAGTCGAAGAGTTTCGCCAGTTCTAAAGCTTAGGTATATTATGGTGATCATTGCAGTTTGTGCTTTACGAATTCTGGCTACCAGATTGTGGAACTGGGCTGGGCATTGCTGTCGGTTGAACCGCGGTTGGCTGGTTTAATCTGAACCGAAATGGCATTCTCGTCCGGTTCGGATAGTTGTTTCCACCTTGGTTTCCACTGTCGCACCCCCCTGCCTAGCACATTACCGGTGTATAATCATGGCCATATGCATGGTTGAAACAGATTTACATACTGCACGGTGATACACAGCTATTATAAACAAGTACTGGGATATTAGCCCCATTCTGCTCATAATTCGTGCGCTCGAACCTCTAGAAGATCAGTCTTATACCCTGAGTTCAGACTTGTCCTCGCGAAATGAACAAGCCCCGGAAGAATCGGGCTCTGTTTCTAATAAATGCATGTAAGAAGGATAATATATTATACCAAGCTAAGCCGTGTTCAGCCCTCTCAGCTATTGAGATACATCTAAAGTCCGGTCTCGACACTACTACAGAGGCAATGTTATGAGTCCAATACCCCTGAAGCCCCTACCAGATGAGAAGATGACACTGTTGAAATCTCCATATATGCCTACGATACGTCGACCAGCTGGGGCACGTAACACTGCGCCTGAACATTTTGAATCCTTCGGATCTCTGGTGTGATCCCAGTTCGAACACTGAAGATCATTATCTTTAGCTGCCGTTGTCTGGAATCGTATACCGGTGAAGACTCTTTCACATTGCCTTACTGTGATAGCGTCCCATCTAGCCCCTTCAGCCAGCGTCAGCGTGTGTTTCTTTGCTAGCCAGGAAAAGAGTGGAGCCCATCCATGAAACCCTGTTGTAATTGGCTCCATGCCCTGTGGACCAATGTATTGTTCGTCCAGTCCATCAAGGTATTGCTTCTGTTGTGTATAACAAGAAAGCGCTTTAAGTTCGCGATGGCGATGGAGACCTTTTGCGTCAGGTGGGAGATAAAGGTAATTGGTATCATCGAAATTTTTGGGATGTTGTTTCTCCTCTGAGTGCTTCACATTGTACTCTGGACCATACTGCAGCCCAAATACTTGTCCATTGTAGATATGGCCTTTGGTACTTGGATCTGGGTCGTTGTTTGGGACCGGCGTTGCTTGGATTTGAGTGCAGAACCACAAGACCAGAGAAATCATTCCCGAGAATGAAGATACCATGATAGTATTGCACCGTTTTTTTTTGAGACGAGCTGGTGGCAATAGCAAGTGCCTTTAGTCGGCGTTCGCTGCTCAGCGGTATATCTTTTCGAAGACTACATCAAGCACAGCATATGTAGCTGAAAGAGTTCTCCTTAATTCGATACGGTATGGCTCTTGTGGAACAAAATAAGCATAACATGTGTAGCTCCAAGAATGGACTCCTTTACACCGCGCCGGTATTGCAAAGTCGTTACTTGCTTGCGTTCATAGTTGTCTGTCGGATGCGTCCCAAGCGATGGCACTGGAGACGTTTACTTTGTGTAGCATATACAGCGGGTTCGCGGCTTCTTTCACCGCATCTCGCCAGATCTGCGTCACACGGGGTTTTATTATGTTCATACAGTGTACATATTGACATTAGTGATACATTACAACCCCTTTACTTGTAAGAAGTACGAATTTCTGACTACTTAAGCTACAAGGTTATCATCGCCTGTGGTAGCACTTCACTGCTCGCTTTTTATGAGCTCCACAACCGAGTTCTGCTAAGGTGGATCCATCTGATAGCGAATTCTCCCGCACAGGAAGTTTTCTGATTGACCAGACGTCTCGGTCGGTGCAAGGCTCTTCAAGACAAACGACGACTCGATACACAGAGTATCTGCAATGCTGACACGTTCTCTCTCGTCACTAAGCTCAAAAAAGCTAAATCTTGGACTCATTCCAGCTGATGGAATCGGCCTCGAGGTTATTGCTGTAAGATCTTTCTTCGTCACGAATCTGAAACAGTGCTGATCTCGGGTACAGGCTACGAAAACTATTCTCACAGCTCTCCCGAGCTCGGATGGAGTATCTTTCAACTTTATTGACCTAGATGCCGGTTGGGAATGTTTTCAAAAGACCGGAACGGCCCTCCCGGAGGAGACTCTCCAGCGACTCAGGGGTGAATGTGACGGGGCCCTCTTCGGTGCCGTCAGCTCCCCATCGACAAAAGTAGAGGGCTATTCCTCTCCGATTGTGGCTCTCCGAAAAAAGATGGATCTTTACGCCAATGTGAGGCCTGTTAAAAGTATAAAGGGTGGTCGTCCAGTTGATCTTGTGATTGTCAGAGAGAACACTGAATGTCTATACGTCAAGGAAGAGCGAATGACGAATTCTGATGCAGGATCTCGAGTCGCGGAGGCCATCAGACGAATCTCGGAGAAGGCTTCAACACGAATTGGTCGTATGGCCTTCAATATTGCACTACAACGCGAGGCGATACGAACGGCAAATCCTGGATCTTCAATACATAAAGGACCCAATGTGACCGTTACTCATAAATCCAATGTCTTGAGTGTTACTGATGGCTTGTTTCGGGAAGCTGTTAAGGCTGTAAAAAGTTCCAATGCCGAACAATATGCATCGGTGAGTATGGATGAGCAGATTGTAGACTCTATGGTCTACCGTTTGTTTAAGGAACCCGAGTGTTTTGATGTCGTTGTGGCACCAAACTTGTATGGAGATATTCTGAGTGACGGAGCAGCGGCCCTCGTGGGATCTCTCGGTCTTGTGCCGTCTGCCAACGTCGGGGACAAATTTGTTATGGGTGAGCCGGTACACGGATCTGCCCCGGATATCGCAGGTCAAGGCATAGCCAACCCGATCGCTGCAATCAGATCTGCGGCACTGATGTTGGAACATATGGGACATTCCAAACCTGCTGCTCGTATCTACGCTGCCGTCGATGCTGTTCTTGAAGACGGAGCGAACCTCACTCCGGATCTTGGTGGCCGTGGCACAACTGCAGGAGTTGTAGAGGCTCTCTTGAAGAAATTGACAGCTTAAGCTTAAGATGGAAACGAAGGCGTATAGGATTTTCTCCTGCAAAAAGATTTAGGAAGTGAGCATAATATTAGTCTTCAAATTTCATGGCCGGTCTAACAATATCTCAAAGTCCCTGCGCAATGGCGTCAACTCGAAACCGCAATGATCTGGAAATTCCGTCATTGGCTACTAATCTACGACATCAAATCAACAAAGAGGATACAAAGACCGACTTGGCAGCTGCCAAACTGCTATCAGTACCAACGAAACCGCACGTTGTTTAAAATTGATAAAATAGATCATCTAGCTATCATGCTGATAAAATATGAATTTACCTTCTCTTGCCTCCAATTGGCGGACTCTGCGTCCGCCCTACCAAGTTTGCGTTGTTCTGCCCGAGCGCTCTCAAGGTTCAACTTTTCTCTCTCTTTCCAACTCTCTGCGGTCGCTGCTCTCATGTGCCTTCGACCTCGACCCGAAGTTGCAGAAATTGATCAACAATGCGTGATGCTGACAAGGGTCAACAGTTGAGATGGGAGAATGAAGATGAGAGTGACTTAGACAATTACAAATACACAAGAGTCTGTTGAATTTCCCATGTAGGTGATGCTTTCTGTGGTAGTATTTCATCAAGTAAGCGCTCGACGACAGGGCACCGGACATTATCACGATCGCGGCAAACGCTCACTAGAAACAAAATTAAGATAGGTCCATCTCAATGTTGTGGTCGTGATTGAAGGAGAAAGGGATATGCAGCTGAGTCTTCGAGTCTTACCGTACATGAATGTTTGAATCTGGAGGGTATCGGATATTTGTGTGCTTTGTAATTACATGATTGTCATGTTGCCATGAGCAAAGTTACGAATTGCAAGTCAGAAATCAAGTATATGAATCGAGTACTACAAGCTCAACCTTTGTGTAGATGATCAGCTAGAACTAGATCGGTGGCGTAACTCAAAACTACGATCGTTTCGATATCTTGTGCATAACATACGGTAAGATGTAGACAGTAAGAAGTTCCAGGCGTATAACGGCTAGTTCTCGTGCTTTGTGGAGAAGACTTCAGTATCTTACGGTCCTTCTATTCGTGACGGATCTATCTCGATCAATCAGACATTCCACCTGCAACAGACCAAAGTGACCTTCCACCAGAGTCACCTGCAAATTCCCCGTTATCTTCTTGGCCAAGCATATTTGCGAAACTTTCAGCTGTTGTATGACGGTCTTGACCAGTGGTCGAAATTTCCTCCTCTTTCTCGGAGCATGTTATGCCGCAGTTATTATTGCGCTTCTAAATTCGACCTTGCAGAGAGAATTGTTCTACCTCAATTCGCTTAAATTTCCTTGGTTGGTAGATACTAGCAGGCCGGAAACGTCTGGATTTAGTACGGACCGTGTAGAGAGCTTTTTCCTGCCTGGAGATATTCATGCTTGGCATGTCAAACCATTGCAACATATCAGGCCGTCCTTGACAAATAGCACAACAAAACCGAAAATCATAATATATTTCCATGGGACGGCCGGCACTTTAGCTGTGCCTCACAGATTGACAACTTATCGCATTTTGTCATCTCTGCCCGATGTACACGTTCTAACTATAGATTATCGAGGATATGGACTTTCCCCAGGCAAGCCGAGCGAGCCGGGTCTTATCGAGGATGGCATGACGGCAGTCTCATGGGCACGTCAGCAAGGTTTCGCGCCCGAGCAAATCACACTATTTGGCCAGAGTCTGGGTGCCGCTGTAGCTATTGCTGTGGCACATCGGCTGGCTATAGAAAATGTAGACAAGGTTGAGGTTGGTCAAATCGTTAGTGTGGCTGGATTCTACACTGCTGCTGAAGTCGTCAAAACGTATCGAGTCGCCGGTATCATCCCCGTCTTGTCTCCCTTCAGAACCTATCCAATCCTACAAAACTGGCTGATTGGGAGACTACAACACAAATGGGATTCTGCAACACGCATTCGTCAGTTGGTTCAGAAGACCAACATAAAGTTGACGTTTGTGCATGCAAAAACGGATAATGAGATATTGCGCGAGCACAGCGAAAGACTGTTTACGACAGCGATCGAGGCGTCGTCTCAGGGAGAAAACGAGGATGAAGCCGAGTCGATAAAGGGCATTTCTGACATAGGTCTTTTGTCGAATTCTTACAAAGATCTCCCTGATGGTGGACGACTCTTTGAGCACACTCATGGAAGACAAATTACATATCTAGAAATGTACTGGGGTGCTCACAATCTGGTACAATGGAACGACGAGCTTGTCAAAAGGCTGTGACACTACTCTTAAACAACTTACTTGAAAAATTTTATCAGAAGCATGCCTGATCAGCTGCAAGTTGGGATCGAGTGCCTTGACCGTGTCGTCTCGATCCTAAGAGTCTCCGCGATCAGAATGATTGAATAGAGGTACAGATGCATGGAATAGATAGATTTAGCAATGACTCGTACAGTATGATTCGAAGCTCTTTTAAAGTTCAGTGCATTCAAGTGGAACCAGGATGGGGGAGAGCTCCGCTCAAATTTCATCCTTGGAAATTTATTCAGGAACGTCTGAGCTGTACATTTGAACATACACAGCGATCTAGCCACACACCTGGCATAGCATGGGTCAAGGGAAGAAAGAGTCTAATAGGACAGCTACTGAGAAGGACCGTATAGGTATCAAGCGGGTCAAGGGAGAAAACTTCTACAGGAATGCGAAGCAAGTAAAACAGGTCAATATACTCAGAGGCGGACATGCTACTCGCGATGCACAAGGGAACATCACTCAGGCTGCAGCTTACCAATCTCGAGAGAAACCAAAGGCTAGAGTCGAGCCACATAGGAAGTGGTGGAATCCCAGTCGAGTCATTGCGCAAAATGCCCTCACGCAGTTTCGAGAAAACATGGGCGCAAAAGTTAATGACCCATATTCAGTCGTGCTTCGCCAGAATAAATTACCCATGTCACTTCTCAAAACATCGGAGAAGATTCCTCGTATGCAGGTCGTGGAAAACGAATCATACAGCAGTACTTTTGGTCCTAAAGCTCAACGAAAACGACCCAAATTGCAGGTCGGCAATCTCGACGAGCTTGTGACCAACACCATCGAGTCTGATGCCAAATTCCAAGACCGTCTCGAGAATGAGGCGCATCTCCAAACAGAACCAACGGATTATGTGCAAGAAGCTCGAGAGGCTGTTTTCTACAAAGGTCAATCTAGAAGAATCTGGAACGAGCTTTACAAAGTTATCGACAGTTCGGATGTCATCATACATGTATTGGACGCTAGAGACCCTCTTGGAACGCGCTGCAAGAGTGTCGAACAATATCTCAAGAATGACGCACCTCATAAACATCTAATTTATGTGCTCAACAAGTGCGATTTGGTCCCTACTTGGGCTGCTGTAAGTACTATCCCTCACAATCTTCCTCTTCATGTCTAGCAATTGCGACGTCCCAAAACTTCCCACGATTAAGTCAAGAAACCCTCGGGCGCGTTGCGTCATTTTCCATCGAGGTGTTTCTGTTACAATCTTGGCACAGTGATCTTCATTCGATTAGAGTTGCCCGTCTTGGGATGTTCTCGCTAGAATGAAGACCGTTTCTCTTGAGTTGAAGTTTGCTCTGTTTCTTCGGAAACGAATTCAAATGCAAAATTCTTAGTGACGAAATGGACAAATTTGTGGAGATTCGCAGTGCATGACATGAAGTCTGAGAGAAGTAAAGGAAGCAATCGATACTAACGTGTTAGGCTGAATGGGTCAAGTCGTTATCGAAGGACTATCCTACGCTAGCATTCCATGCATCCGTCAATAACTCATTTGGCAAAGGTAGTTTGATTCAACTACTACGACAATTCTCCATATTACACAAGGACAAAAAACAGATATCAGTCGGCTTGATTGGATATCCCAATGCGGGCAAATCCTCAATCATCAACACACTGGTGGGCTCGAAGGAAGCGACCAAGGTTGCGCCTATCCCAGGCGAGACAAAGATCTGGCAGTATGTGAGGCTAACTCGCAAGATCTATTTGATTGATTGTCCCGGCGTCTGTCCCCCAAATCCAGAAGATACGGAGACGGATATCCTGCTGAGAGGAGTGGTGCGAGTAGAACGTGTCGCTAATCCTGAACAGCATATCCAAGCTCTTTTGAATCGATGCAAGCCGCATCACTTGGAGCGCACCTATGATATTCGCGACTGGAATAATGATGCAGCCAGATTCCTGGAACTACTTGCGCGCAAAGGTGGCAAGTTACTCAAAGGAGGAGAAGTGGATGAGACTGCCGTGTCCAAGATGGTTTTGAATGACTTTATGCGTGGGAAAATACCCTGGTTCTGTCCATTGAAGGGAGATGAGAATGCCGGAGAAACGGGAGTCGAGGCGAGGCTGCGTGGGCGACTGGGTGAGATGCGCATGAAGAGACAGAGACCCGAATCTGTGGAGACAATCTCACAGCCTGCTGAAGCAGATGATTTTGCTGCCTTTGATTCTGAGGATGATGATGATGATGATGCTAAAGGTGACGAGGACGAAGATGCCTCTGAGGATCCTGTACAAGCACAAATTGCACATGATCCCGTGAATCCGGTGACAAAGAAACAAAGAACGGCATGATTTTCTGGGCGATAGTGAACGAGCGAGGGGCATGATTCGTGATTTTCTTATATATATATATAAAGAAAAAAGTCTGCATTTCAATCATCCTCTTCGCCTTGATTGAACGCTTCTGCATCCATAAACTCATCGTCTTCAAGTTCCACGACAATTAATTTATTTGACCATACAAAAGCGGCAAGAGCAACAATGGCGGTTCCGACAAAAGCTGCTTTCGCAGACCACTCTTGTGCATCTTTCACGCGCTGTTCATGCGAAACCTCCTTTTCCGAGACCGTTGCGGTGGGACCCATCACAAGACGCGTCAGAGATTGCCACAACGATTGCGGGCCATGCGTCGTCGTCGTCGTGGGCACACTTTTGCAGTGTTGAAGATGAGAGGCATTGAAATCGACGAGATACTTCCACGTCCGTGGAAAGGCGTCCTTGAGTTTCCGAGCGAGGTAGTCATGGGGTACTTTCGGACATAAATGAAGGGACAAGTGTCCAAAGACGAGACAATCCATCATGCCTGGTTTTGTGCCGTATAAAAATCGGCCATGCGAAAGGGCCGTTTCGAGGACGGCGTAGAGTGCGTCTGCCATATCCCCGATCCGCAACTGATGACGCATCTCTGCATTCCGCAGGGAGGACGATAATCGCGCCCCAGCTAAAAAGCTGGGCGGTTGTGAGGCCGCCGCTGCGCTTCCCGTCGGAGTGAGTGATTTTTCTTCGAGCAATGCGAGTGCCGATTTGTGTAGACTATGCGGGACACTGTAGTTTCGTGGAAACGGCAGGGAAGAAGCGAGTTGGTGTCGTGTGTAGGATGTATAATTGGTCTCGTCACCGTAAAGGTATATCAACTGTCACATTAGCACTTGCAAAAAATGAGAGGAAGCATGATTATATGTTACCTACTGTAAGATTGTGGGCTTTTGTGGCCATCAAGGCTGCATAAGCTGTCATTTCAGCTCTCATCGAGTCTTCAATGTCGACCTCCTCCTCGTCGAGTCCGATTTTACGCATGTGCGATACGATGCGGTGGAAGCCAGAAACCCACAGATTGGAGGCCGTGTCATGCAATGTAGGCAGCTGTCGCGTGACGAGCGAGGAGGCAGGTGTTGTTGTGTCTATGGTGAAGGAATCTCGAGCATAGAGTGAGCAATAGGCAATCGCTGCAATCGATTCCGCCTGACTGGAGGGAAGACCGAATGCAGGCGGTTCGACATGGAGTAACATTCACAATGGCCCCGAACGCACTGTCAGGAATGGTCATAATGATGAGGATGATGGACAAGACTTGGGAGTGGAGCATGGTGAAAAGGGCTAAACTTCGGGCGGAGGGTAGACATTACAAGAGTACTATTTACAAGGAATGAGTAGAAAGCATGACGCTCATTGGTGCGCATCGAGCTGTTTCGCTTGACTGTGCGCTTCCTCGTCGCCGCTGGCTGCGGCTTTCCATAGCTCAGCGCGCTGGGTCGCGATTTGGAGTTGCTGGTAGAGGTGGTCATATTGAGCGCGCAGCTCGTTGATTTGTTGATCACATAACCTAGAGATGATTAGTCTTTTGCGCGCCATGACAGGATAGTGCGGCATACAGTTTGTCCATCGTGTACTTTTCGATATTGGCATTCTCGTTGCGCTTTAGCTCATTGATGTACTTGACTGCCTTTTGAAGCACGGCGCCTTTGTTTTTCTCTGGCTGAGAATGAGGACTTGCAATGAGTTTTGCGAGATCATCCAGACCCTCGTTGATGGTTTGTCTGCGCTTGCGCTCGACCTCTTTATGGTTGACTTTGCGCATCTTGACGTACTCTTCCGTACCGGGCGGCGGCTTGAGCTCGTCTGGGATGGGCTCGCCATTCTCGCCAAGCATGATGCTCGTCCGGCCGCTCGGCCTCATGGTTCCCATGACGCCATTACCGCCATGCTGGGAATGACCACCGTTGGACTCCATGAGCGCGCCGGGTGAGTCTTCCTTGATGTCCTCGGGGAGGTCGGTGCGAGCAAAGGTGATGGGAAAGGCATTGTACCCACCCGGCGCAGTGGATATCTCATTCGACTGCTGGAGCGCAGGGTCGAGATGGTGGACATGCTGGTCCTGCTGGTCTTGATCTGTATGAAAGTTGAGGTTCTCCATCTTGAATATCTCGTGCTTCAGTTGCGCAGGTGCACGCACGAGGGTGGAATTTTCAGCAGCAAAAGGCAGGGAAACGGCGAAAAAAGCAGAAAACCGCGTGACGAAGATCAGCTGCGCACGTGATTGACTCATTGACTGCGGAGACTCGTATTGCCTAGTGCGATACGAGCGTCGTCTAGCGTATACGGATTGCGCGACCTCTTTGTCGTTCCCTTCTGCCCCATGTTGGCATGATCCACGAGAAACGCATCCATGATGGAGTCAAAGTCATCTCGTACGCGACCATCATCATTCCCTTCCTCCTCTTCTTCTTCTTCCTCCTCTATCGTGCCATACTCACGCTCCACCTTGTCAAATCGATCGTCTAGCAGTGTCAAGCCCTCCGTCCGGTACAGAGCGGATGAAGACATGGAAAAACCCGTTCCTATGCTGCCATTGCCATATTTGATACGGCCCGTGGAGGCTGCTGTGAAGGCCGTACTGGCTATACTGCCCTCTTCGTCAATCGCATCTGCTCCTGCCTTTTTGAACCTCGAATATGCTTGCTCCCAGTCACTTTGCCGCGGCCGCGAACTGGCCTTGGCCGTCTCATCACTCTCCCAACCGTCTTCATCCCACCCATCAGCGGTATTCTCTTCTTCCCCGACAGCGACACCGTCTTTGGTCAACTCCTGAAACCAGTCTTCAGAGTCCGCTTCCTCGGCTTCCTCATTCATCTCTAGCGCTTCCAAGACCTCTCTGATGCGAGGATCAAGATCCGGGCGGAATCCAGATACGGAATCCTGCACGGCTTGCTGGTCTTGGTAGTTGAAGGGCCGCAAAACGGTCGAGGGTTTCACTTCATCGGGCAATTCGAATGCCGCATCCGCCTTTTTCTTTCCCTTGGCCTGGCTCGGGTTCTCCAGTAGCACTGCGCCTAAATTCCCCGTTGGCCTCAAATGTTGCATGTAATCATAGTCTGTGTCATCATAGTATACACCGTATTCCGCGGCCTCGCCCTCGTTCGGACGCACATTGCCATCAAAGTCTGTCTCCAGCTGCTCCCTCGTTTGAATAGTCTTTCTTCCATTCGTAGAGGTCACTGATGAAGCTGTGTCGGTTTTCCCTACAGTTTGCACCGGCACAAAAACCCGTTGAGAAGCTTCATCGTCATGAATCAGAGGATCTCGCTGTGATCGGTGAACAAGCTGAAAAGTAGTCGCATTCTTCTTATTGAGAAACTGGCGCTTGCCCATACTAGTGCCCGCCAAAAGCTACGATCTTTTGCGCAGAGAGAAAATTTGGATGGATGAGTCGACTTTGTTGAATCGCAAGATGACCTCCACTTTAGGTTACGCCACAGGTACTCCCGCCGCCATAAATTCATCAGGATTACTACAACAGCCATCGCTCAGTAACTCTTCTGCCATTCTCCGACTCGTGACAAGGCATGGGCAGACCGACTTCGAAAAAGACGCTAGGTTTGGGTCGTGCGCTCTTGAATGATCAGCACAAAGGAACGACACGAGGTGGCAACCCGTCCTCGAGGCACGCTACGGATTCCGATAACTATGGCTCAAACGCAAATCTGAGATCTGTCACTCAAGAGAGGGCTCTAGATGAGTTCCTCAGCACGGCCGAGCTCGCCAACACAGACTTTACGGCTGAAAAGCGGAATGTTAAAATTATCTCGAATGACCAATTCAACCCGTACCTGCTCACACCTGAACAAGAGGCAGCCAAGAAGGAGAAACACAATGAATTCAAACAATCTCTCACGGTTCCGAGAAGACCCCCGTGGAATAGTAAAACAACACCTACTGAGCTGGATCGTAATGAAAAGGAAGCTTTCTTGGAATGGAGACGCCATCTTGCTCATTTACAAGAAGAGCATGATTTGCTGTTGACGCCATTTGAACGGAACCTGGAGGTCTGGAGGCAGCTTTGGAGAGTGATAGAGAGATCCGACCTCATTGTACAAATCGTTGACGCCAGAGATCCCCTACTCTTTCGCAGTACTGATCTTGAAAGCTATGTTAAAGAGATCGATCCGCAAAAACGCAATTTGCTATTGGTCAATAAGGCTGATCTAATGACTGACGATCAACGTCGCATTTGGGCCAGGTATTTTCAGGAAAATGACATCAGCTTCAGTTTCTTCAGTGCTGCTTTGGCGAAAGAGGAAAACGAACGTCAAGGAGATATTTCACAAGTGGTTGAGGCAAATAAGAGGTCAAGCGATTCTGATAGCGACGAGGAAGAAGAAGAAGAAGAAGAAGAAATCATCCTCTCGGACGTCACAAGGAATGGCAATACCATTGAAGACGAACAAACATTGTCTGAGGACAGGGACGATAGACATGATCCGATAGTGCCAACGAGCTCGGACACAGCAGAGGATCGCGCCATCAGAATCCTCAAAATTGATGAACTCGAAGAGCTCTTCCTTGCTGCAGCACCCGCCCCTCGCACGTTGGAAAATGGAAACACTGCAAAAACCAGTATTGGTCTAGTCGGGTATCCGAACGTTGGAAAGTCCTCGACCATTAATGCGCTGGTTGGAGCGAAAACGGTCTCGGTCTCCTCCACCCCGGGGAAGACGAAGCATTTCCAGACGATCCAATTGTCCGATGCCGTCACCTTGGTAGATTGTCCCGGACTAGTCTTTCCCAACTTTGCCACTAGCCAAGCTGACCTTGTCTGTGCTGGCGTACTGCCGATCGATCAGCTTCGAGAGTACTCGGGACCCGCTGCCCTTGTAGCGAAACGTATTCCTCAAAGATACTTGGAAGAGATTTACGGTATTGCGATCCATATCAGACCAGAGGAGGAGGGTGGCAACGGAATTCCTACGGCAGAAGAGCTGCTGGTAGCTTACGCGCTCTCTCGAGGTTTCACGAAGGCTGGACAAGGCAATCCGGACGAAAGCAGAGCAGCACGATTCGTGCTAAAGGACTACGTCGCAGGCAAGTTGCTTTATGTAGAACCTCCTCCCAATACATCATCAGGAGAGGAGTTCAATAGGGAGATTTACAATATAGAGGACATGCCACTGAAGAAGAAGGCACCGATGTCACATGTGCCGCCTACGGCAAGCACGTATATTCACCGGGGACCGAGTGACTTGGCTCGGGGTCTGCCTCAGCAGCATTCATTGTCTGGGAAAGTGGACTCTTCCTTTTTTGAAAGGTCCAAGCCAGTGAATGCTGGTATCAAAGGTGCACGAGACTTGGCTGCACGAGGAGCACAGGGCACAGTCAATGGCAAAGTCATCATGTACCCATTTCAGAAACGTCTCAATGAGGACGGCAGTGCCAAGCCCGAGCCGCCCGAGGGCAAGATGTTGACTGGTCGGAAAGCGCGTTTGCAGGCGGCCATTGACCAAGGACTCGATCCACAAGAAACCGCCAACACAAAGAAGCACTTCAAAGGCATGAGCAAGCAAAAGTCGAGACCCGTTATGTACTGATCACAATTCCTTATTTTCTTTTCCTGCTACGGCGAATACGATGCATCATTCTCATTGGACAACGTGCAGATGCGCCTTCTCTTGAACCTTGCAAAACCATGTTTAAACGCAGCTTCTGTTCTCTTGACGTGCCCATCAATACAGTATGGCTGACTCGACGACCATGGTTCAAGCTGATGCGCTGCCGGACCTCGAGTTGCGTGAATATGCCTCGACAGATGCGCACATCGTCAAGGAATTTTGTCTCAATAACTTGATGCAACGGACGAGGCTAAGTAATCAGTACGTCTATGGCAGTCCTGTATGGCTCGGAATATACCTCTCTGTCTTGGCATGGGCCACCAAGACCGTCGAACCATGGAGGAGAAGCGATTGGGGCAGATGGGCTTTCCTGTGTTGTGCAATCTCAGCTTTGTTTCTTGTCGGAGTAGATTACTTTACTTATTTCCACTATGAGAGAAAGACGAAGCGAGCGCATTCACAGGACAAGTTTCTGCAGAATCCAACAGAGTTTGTGGCCTCGAAAGAAGGGAAGTGCTGGGTGGCTTTCTACGACAAAGGTCTCGTCGGTGTGCTTGTCGTTCAAAGAAACAGCAGCGACAGAGATAAGAGTGACGCTGAAATAACGCACTGGTACGTGCGAGCACGGTACAGAGAAAGAGGGCTGGGCGGAGATCTTTTGCAATTAGTGATGCAGGATCTAAAGAGAACAACATGTTCCGCTTTGTCGATCCAAACTAGCAGTATCCACAAGCAAGCAAACAAGACGCTTGCCGCGACAGGTTTCAGCAAGACAAAGTCAGTGCCGAACAAGAACATGTATTGGCGCTTGTTGCGAATCAAAGACATGACATGGACAATCAATCCTCAAAAGGTCGACAGTCCTCGAGATTAAGCTTTGTCTGACTTTCCCGATTTGGTTCACTGCTTCTTTAGGCGAATCGTGTCGTCTTGACAGACAAGCCCATTATTGCCTAATTTGGACTTGAACTAGACGCATTTTCTTTCTTCTAGTGTCTCACAGATCTTTGACTCGGGTGGATGATTTACAGACCGAGGCGGATGAGTCAGTATATGAGCTTTGTCTGTCGCCATTCTTTTCGCTAGATTGTCTAGTTAAATATGCTGGAGCATGCTGCACTCTTGGCATTCAGTTTCATTGGAACGCTGCTCATCCTGATTCCCTTAGTCTTCCATGTACAAAATAGAAACGTCGCAGTCATTTGTCTGTGTCTATGGCTAGCGCTGTACAACGGCATCACATTCATCAATGGTGTTGTTTGGAATGGCTCGATAGGACAACATGCACCGGTCGCTCGAGGTTATTGCGACATTACGACACGCATTCAATTGACTGCGCAACCGGCGCTGATGGGCTGTGCTATCGCCATCCTTCGTTATTTATCGATGATATTATCGAGCAAAGGTGTCTCTGCCAGCACACGCTCGAATCGACAAAGACGCAACATGATTGACCTCGCCATTATTTTTGGCGTGCCCATCTTGATTCTGGTGCTGCAGCTCATTCTCACACGCGAGATTCGATACTATGTCGTGTCCTTCCGCGGCTGTACACTCAGTGGGTTGGAGAGTTCTCCGTATCTGTTGTCAATATACATATGGTCCGCACTGATGGGTGTCCTGGCCGTGCTTTATGCCGCGACAGTGCTCTATGCTCTCAACACTAAGCGGCGTGCATTCCGTGATATAATCCGCAATGCGCAATCAGGTCTGGATGTCAGTCGATTCATGCGACTTTTGATTCTTGCCATTCTCGCGATCCTGGTCATTGCACCCATCAATTTTTATCAGTTCTATACGCAAACGAAGCAATTGTCCCGGAAAGCGTCCTACACGCCCAGGGGTAATCACACCGCCATCCTTTTCTTCTACCCCAGAGTCGCGAGCATTGATTTATGGCCTCAGTGGTTCACTGCAATCATCTCAATCGCTTTTGCTGCTCTTTTCGGTATTGGGCGAGAAGCGTTTGGCACGTATGGAAGATGGGCCAACAAGGTGCCTGGCGCGAGCAAGTTGCTCGAGTATTCCAGAACGACAAGCAGCAGATTTTCGAGCCGCTTTTCGAGTCAATCGTCCATGATGCATAGGTCAAGCAGCAAGACTATGGCTTCAGTTAGCAGTGAAGGTTCCTTCGCCTGCGACTTTGCAATGATGGACAAGACGGAAAATGGGTATGAGACAGGCATGAATCATCTTGCGCAAGGACACAATCACAGCGAGTTGGGTGTCACGACGTGCCGCGTTTGGAAGGAAGTACCGGAAGAGCATCCCTTTTTCCCGCTTCATTCCCCAAACAAAATCAAAATCAAGCAAGATTTGACGCAAGAATCGAAACGTCTGGGAGATTGACATAGATAGGTCTGGTGGTTGTTGCTGCTGCTTATACTGAATATGCTTCCTGCTCGCCTGCGTCCTCCTCTGACGAAGTGTGTTGTCGTTTGCTGCGCTCAATGATGTGGAGACTCTTTTGCGTGATGGTGACAATGTCGCTATACGTGCCCACTGACTCATCTTTATTGCGTCTAATTTTGAGTGACCCATTGACGAGCGCTTTGGCTCCTTTAAAGTCTTCCTTTGTGAGTCGTTCAATGGCTCGTTCATCATACGTGACGACATTGAACCATGAAGCCGGGGATTCTCCTCCGCCAGAGCCGTCACGAGAGGAAAGAGGAGGTGGGTAGTTGACGACAAACAAGTAGCTTACACCGGGTTGTCCCTGGCGCGTCGTGAATGTCGTTGGTGTGGATCCGAATTTGCCCAGTAATTGGCAGGTCGCCAAGTCTCGCGCCGGTCGCGCCGTGCTGAATTGACGTATATTTCGCAGCATTGCCTCTTCTCGTCGTCTCTTGAAACAGTCGTGTAAAGTAGTAGCAGTAGTAGTAGTAGTAGTTGTAAGAGAATGATGGGCAGACAAGACGTAGGCATGTGCCAGAGCAAAGGAAAGACACGTGCATGGGTAGTGGAGAGGTTGATTTTCATGTTTTTTGTTTTGTACGCAGTTTCAATTGAAATGGCTACTTTGTTTATCCGGCACGCAAAAGTCGTTGCGCGAGATGCAGAGGAAGTGTCAGAAGTGTCCAGCAGGCGCGTATAGGCAAGAGCAAGAGACCTTCCAGGACTTGAGCGAAAGAGTGTGGCCGTCCTTTCAGTGGCTCCTTGCGCGCACCTAAATCGGCGAGTTTGCGTTCGACCGAGTACAGCTTGTCGTCATACTCCAGCTTCAATTGAGCTTCATGTTTTTCAAATTTCCGCAAGGCGTATTTGATTTGCGTCAAATCCTGATTCTCTTCATGCCGTGGTTCTGCACGTTGCCGCTGCGTCGAAAGTTCTTGCGACAGTCGTGTCTCTAATTGGGTGATTTTCGAGGCTAATTCGTCATATCGACTCGACGGCGCGTCAACGAGTTCTTGTTGCAGTGACTCGGAACGACCCTTGAGGTATCCAAACGCAATCTTGAGAGGCCTCATCTCGGCCGCCAAGACGAATACGGTAATGTTGAAGTTTGTGATGAGTCCATTCGCTGGTCGGGCCATCGAGTCTCGTACATAGTTGAGCAACACCGCCCCGAGGACCGGTCCAATCAGTAGACCACCAAAAGCCTGGAGTTCTGCATTTCGCAATTGACGCGCCACAGCCTGCTGTCGTTCCGTGAGGAGTTCTGCATTCGCCATCTTGTACCTCTTTCGCGATGCTATATAGTATCCCCATGGTACTAGAGGTGATCAATGATGTGTGCTCCATCGCACTGTACTGCATCGCAGGCAGGTGGGCTGGCTACTTACCCGTCACACAGTTGTGCAGATAGACGGCTACGAGGCCGAGGAGAATCAAATCGGTCCAATGTTCCGTATGGCTTCCGAAAAAGAATGATGCAAAGACGGGAAATAGTGCAATAAGTGTCGGAGCACTATGCCATTGTCAGACTTCTCTCGTATATATGTATCGTGATACAGCTGCTGTGGTTGCGCTTACTAGTGAAATTGTGTTGCTGTATCTGCGGCTTCGACTGTTCCTTTCGCGACGCCTCCCGCACCCAACTTGACTGCTTCAGCCGTCACTTCCGAGCCATCAAGTCCCTTGCTCCTTCGACGGCCATGTGCATGATCAGACATAGGAAGAAATAAGAGACTGCCCGAGAAAAGAGTTTGATTGGAGATGGTCTTTTCCTCTTGTCACACAATTGAGATTGACATCATGCGCACACGTGCATAGTAAACAATGATCAACGCAGAAAGCGTCACGCAGGTTGCCAGGTCTGGCGGCAGTAGCAGCAATGAGACTCGGGCTCTTGCAGTTCAGTCCGTCTCTTGGCACAGTAGAAGCTAATATCATCCGAGCCAAACAAGTGATTCATGCAAGTAGCAAGAAAGAGCCGCTAGATTTACTGGTTTTGCCAGAAATGGCACTCTCAGGTTACGCATTCTCTTCTGCACACCAGATTCGACCATTTCTGCACAAAGTCAATGGTCCGTCACGTATGGAAGCCATGGAACTCTGTTGTGGTGCTTCAAGCAAAATGGTCATGATGGGATACCCGGAAATCGGTGCAGATGGACGAGCGTATAATTCATGCATGGTTGTGCAAAACGACGGAAAATTATTGTACAACTATCGCAAGACACATTTATTTGAGACGGACGAATTATGGGCCAATCCTGGCACCACGTTTGGCGTCCTGAAGACATCTGCGCTAGGCAAGACGCCCTTAACCATTGCCCTGGGGATTTGCATGGACCTGAATCCTTTCGAATGTGAGTGACACCACCTTGATGCCGAGCGAAAAATAGAGTGATTGACTTCAGCCGCAGTCAAAGCACCTTTTGATGCGTATGAGTTTGGGACACACTGCATGAATGTGGATGCGGACATCATCGTCGTACCCATGGCATGGACGAAAGCAGAGACACAAACAGCGAATGCGGACGAATTGCATGCGATACGATACTGGTTGACGCGTCTTGGTCCTGTTCTCGAGAGGAAGAAAAAGATTCTCTTTGTTGCTGCTGACAGAACTGGGTCGGAAGCCAAAACTGAATATCAGGGGAATTCTTGCGTGGTACTGATTGACCATGGCGAATGTACGGTACTTGGCAAGCTTGACTATGAAGAGGCGCTACTGATTATTGATACTGACGCGCTTGATTGAAGAGGACGAAGCACTCACTCATCCTCAATGTCGCTGGGTTGATCACCGGGCAGGTCGGCAAGAATGGCCCACACTGAGGACTTGAAGAGAGTAAAGACGAGACCCGTCTTTCTCTCCACCACACGAAGGTTGTCGAGCACTTGAGAGGTCGGTGTGTTTGCCAGCGTTGTGATGCGCGCATTCAGTGTCTGCAAGTTGCCGACAAGTTTCTGGTACTCGGCAATGACTGTCTGCTCTTTGGAAGACAGGTTCTGGTCTGCGTCCATGTCTTTGTAGTAGAGGCGGTGGTGGTTGTTGTTGTTGTTGGACGGCAATCTTGTCACTTGAAAGTCAGGCACGGGATCCGTCACTTGGCTCCACATTAGAAAAAGAATTTATTTTATCTCAACGCAAAGGCGATTTTCCTCTTCTCATCATTGCAACGATGAATGTCCATAGGACGAGATTCGTGGACTACACCCCTCCTGCAATCACTTCACTAGCGTTCTCACATCGAAGTAACCCTGGCGACCACCATTCACAAAATCTCCGGTGCGCTGTTGGCAGAGCCAATGGCGATATCGAGATCTGGAACCCTCGAGACAATTGGACGCTCGACTTGACGCTCAAAGGTGGCGAAAACAGATCTATCGAGGGCCTTACTTGGGTCACTCAGAAAGGGCATAGCCCGAGATTGTTCAGTATTGGTAGTTCGACACTCGTGACTGAATGGAGTCTAGATGTGTTGCGGCCAAAGACAAGTCTTGACTGCAATGCCGGCGCAATCTGGAGCATCGCTGTCGCTCCGGACCAAGAGTCTATCGCCATGGGTTGCGAGGACGGCAGTCTCGTTATTGCCGACGTTACTGGTGGACCGGGATCATTAGAGTACAAGCACATTTTAACGAGACAAAAGAGCAGGATATTGAGTCTTGCTTACAGTGGCCAAGATCTCATTGTTGGAGGTTGCTCGGATTCGACCGTCAAAGTCTGGGACAGTAGGCAAGCTCGTGGGCCGATTGTTGCCCGAATGGCAGTCGATCGTGTAGGGAATGAGCCCACGTTGGTATGGTCCGTCCTTGTACTGAAGAATGGTACAATCGTCTCGGGTGATTCTACTGGGTCCGTAAAAGTATGGGACAAAAAGTTTTACTCTCTCTTGCAAAACTTCAAAATGCATCAGGCCGATGTGCTCTGCTTGGGCATGAATGCTGCTGGTGATACTCTGTTTTCCGCCGGAATAGATCGAAAAATGCAAATGTATCAGTTGGTTGACAATAAGAGACGTTGGGCTCACATATCCGGTCGCAGGTTCCATGCGCACGATGTCCGTGCCATGACTTCCTACGAATCGCGCGGCATGTCATCGATCGTTACTGGCGGTGTCGATATGAGCCTTGCCGTTATACCACTTCAGGATCCGAGCAAGACGAATCACCGTATGATTCCGGCAGTGCCCCAAAAGTCACGTTGTTCTCTCGCTCGTAAAGCACGACTATTGATGATGTGGACCGATCGGCAAATCAAAGTCTGGCGCCTGTGCGAGCCATATGAGATGGAGTACGAGCCTCATCAACAGTTGGTCTCAAAGATGACGTTCTCGAATGAGGAGAATCTGACCTGTGCTGCCATCACTCAGAATGGCGCAATTCTCGTTGCAAGCTCCTTGGTCGAGACCAAATTATTTGCCTTTCGGCCGTCACAAACGTCCAAAGCTCTGCGGCCTTCAAAGATTGTCGTTGACGAACTTCAAGAGCAAGGAGCGAGAATGGTGCTGTTCTCTGAGGACGCCTCAACCTTGTTTTTACTGACGCCCGAGTCTGATGTCCATATTTACGACATACAATCTTCTGAGTCTGACGAAATTGGCACTTCGGAGGTCATTGTCAAACGACGATGCTCGGTAGAGCTGAATGCTACCATGGAAGACACGAGGAAGAACCAGAGTTTCCTCAAATCCGTCAGTCGTGCAGCGTTGACCACTGACGGTCTACTTCTGGCAGTCAGTAATCAAAGCAATATCACTAGGATTATAGACACAACATCAGGAGCCATTTCAGTCACGTTACCGTCTATACCGTCCTCAATCACGGCTCTTGCTTTTCACGGGACAGATAAAGTGGTCGTCGCGTCGGCCAATATGCAAGTCCATGAATTCGACATCAAGACAGGGAAGTTATCTGCGTGGTCTACAAAAAACAGTGATTTATTGCCGGCTCGTTTTACGCGTCTTCATGATCACTGTATCCAGATGTTTGTGGATGAGCAAGACCGGGCCTGGATGTGGGGTGCAAATTGGGTGTCTTACCTGAATCTTGCACAGGATCTACCGCAACTTCAAGCACAACCCAAGCGCAAGCGTGACGCTCCAAGCCAGAAAACTCTGGCAAACGGTGCAAACAAGGGCGAGCAAGAAGTCCTTGTGCAGTCAACGAAGGAAGAAAAAATCAAGGCAAATTCTTTGCGCGGCAAGTTTTGGATCACATTCAAGTATCGCTCATTGTTACTCTTCGATGTCTTGAACGAGAATGAACTCGTCGTCGTGGAGAGGCCTGCAATGGACATGATCAATAATGGTGACATTCCGCCGCCGTTCTTTGTCAAACGCTATGGACAGCAATGAAACTCCACCTCTACAGGTTCTTGGCTCGATCCCACCGATATTTTACAGCATAGCCATTGCGATAGCGATTCATTTTCATTAATCTCAATTCATGCATCACTGCAAGCTTCTCTTGCCATTCTCCCCTCGTTCGTCTTTCCATTGTGCGCTCCCTGATTCGCGGGGCTGCTCTTCAATCTCCTTCGTCGCCGATGGCAGGACGCGATAGGAAGCTAACTCTGTCTCTTCAGCTGCATCTTCCCGCTCAAGCTCTGCCTGCTCTGAGGGCGTCATCCTTTGTCGCAGACTTTTATTAATATCGCGTATAGCGGCACGCATAACACTTGTTGGGACTTTTGCAGGCAATGATTGCGCTTCGTCACGAATGTAGCGACGACTAACGTCTTGCGCACCGCTCGTTGAAAAGGCGACACAATGGCTCATTTTTTTGCCCCATCCGACAGCATACGTTTGTGGTGCGTCCCATGCATTCTCACAAGCGTCACAGTGGACCCACCTGCCCAACTTGACACTGAAGATTTCAGTCCAGACATGGTCTTCGTAATTGTATACCCATCGAGCACGACTTCCCAGTGCTAGAGCAAGTAATGTAAAGCAATTTGCAAACTCACCGCATCGTCCTTTTCGCCACGTGAGTAGCGTCTCTGGGTCGTCGTACCTAGGGAAGCGCTCAATGTGTGTATCTTGTGATTTACAGCGATACATTTCGGTTCTGCCTGCTCCGCGTCTGTGTTCTTCCGCTGTGGGTTGTGTCGTACCTATACCCTCCGTTTCTGAACCGCACTGTGAGCAACATGGCGCATTGATCCATTGGAAGAATTCCTCCTTGAACCATTTGAGAAGGGCCTTGATCAGGTGATCTTGATAGCCCAGTGCAGCATCTACTTCAGTAGCTTCGTCCGCTTGAGCATACAGTTTCTCAAGGTCCATGACTTCGAGCGCTTTGTCAGTCAACCCAGGCTTCTCGTAGCGTTGTGGATGCAGGGATAGATTGAAGAGAAATGCATACGATGGATCAGTCTCTGGTTTCGTCGAGTCTGCTTGTGTTTGCCTACGCGGCATCTGTTGGCCTCTGGTTGTCGGTGTCGCTGAGTGTTGATTTTGTGTGGATCGTGTCTTTGCTACCATCATGGCTTGGAACCTTTGGGATATACTGCGTATAGCGGCAGATTGATCCATACTGGCTCTTGACTGGAGATGTCATGAGGACTGCACATCTCTTGAATCGTGCTGAGAAGCGAAAGGAATGAGATGGTGGAGCCGATCGCTATAGAGACTTTTCTTGTGACTTTAGCAGCTGCTGCACGTCTTTGTCCAGAGGAAAAGCTCTCGCGACTCGAATGAAGGAGGACAAGTTTCAGCTTCGGCGCGGTACCGTCGATGATTTCCGTTTGCTCTATGTCTTCATCATCGCATTCATAATCAGACTGTCCTTGCAATGGACTTCCTTGCCAGAACTGCTCTCAAACAGAGTTGAGGTATCAACGCCTGTGACCTCTTACAAGAAGCTGCAAGAAGGACTCTATCTATATCTGCATGACATTGATCCATACGATGGAGGTATATGTCATCAAGCTCCAATCCTCTTGGCGCTGGTATCTGTCATCGAAGGACTTCCTGCATCTCGCGTCATCACGAGTTTGCTATTCTCAAGCATAGATCTTGTGTCGTGCTATGCCATCTTGGAGATTGCTAGGTCGCCATTCGTTCAATCACATACACAAGGTAGGAAGATGGAGCCATGGGCGCTTGCAGCGATTGCACTCCTGAATCCTCTATCTATTCTTACTGCGGTTTCAAAGTCTACAGCTACATTCACTTCGCTAGCGATCGTCTATGCGCTCAGTCATGCACTGGATGGCAAGCTGATTGCTGCGATGCTCTGCCTGGCATTCGCTACTCATCTCACCATCTATCCAGTATTGCTGATCGTACCACTTACACTCGTCTTGTCGCAAGTAACGAGAGCACGTCTTGTCGTGACAACTCTTGCCACAGTCAGTACATTCTCACTGAGTCTTGCAGCGATGCTGTATTCTTCTTTTCTGTGGCTCGGGTCTTGGAATTTTGCATGGTCTTCTTACAGTATCGTCCTCCTCATGACAGACCTCACTCCGAATGTGGGCATGTGGTGGTACTTCTTCACTGAAATGTTTGAAGACTTTAGGAATTTCTTCCTGAGTGTTTTTCAATTGCATCTCTTGATCTATGTCGTACCTTTATGCATCAAGCTCAGAAGCAATCCCGCATTCGTTTGCGTCACTCTTTGCGGGTTAGCTGCCATTTTCAAGCCGTATCCTTCAATCGCAGACACAAACTTATACCTCACACTTCTGGCAGTATTCCCATACTTGCTAGAGCACATGCGATACTCGTTCTTGGTCGCGTGCGCGTTGATGTATTGCTGCATCTTTGGCCCAGCCTTCTATTATCTATGGATTCATGCTGGATCAGGCAATGCCAATTTTTTTTATGCAATTACTTTGGTGTGGAACTTGACTCAAGGCATTCTGCTTACTGATACTGTCTTTGCATTTTTAAAGGACGAGTGGGAAGCCGAAGATGCAACGGCGCGAAGTGGTTTGCATTTGGAGGTGGTCCAAATGGCGGAATAGACAAGCATCGCGTTTAGGGTGAATCAAATCAATCGTCATAATGATCTTCCATGCGACGGAATGAAGTAAACTGCAGGCTCTTTTCACTAAGGATTTCCAACAGTGCGACGCCTGGTGGTTCACACACGAACTCAAGCCAGCGAGGTTGATGTTCTCTAGACGATGAATCTGTCGTGCACTACAGCGCTTTGACATTTACATATGACTTGCACTCGAGGGACCAAAGAACATCTGTGCGTTGAGCCTTCTCATGCCCGCTCTTGCTACCCTTCATACTTTGGAACACTTCATCTTTCGAAACAAGCAGACATTGTCACTACTATTGCACGCATGACAAAGCGACCAGACATACAAGCCTCAACCGATCTCGAAAAACAAAGTTCGACAGCATGTGTGCGCAGCTTGACAGCGTGTTTCATGGATTACATCGTCTCTGCACATACGTATCTCCTTGCGTTCCTGATTGGATTCATAGGCGCGGCAATAATGATTTATACAATGATGATCACACTCAACCTTCTCACTTCTTGGTGGCACATGTTCGGGCAACGTCTGCACCGTATAATTCTCAGTTTCTACGTAAATCATGCATACGTCAAGATGACCGTTCTGGCTGGCGGTAGCCAATCTTGCCTGTCATGGTTGAGTGAAATGGGTTCATCCATCAGAACGACCTTCCAGGACGAAATATGCATTCTCTGGCTCTGGAGTCGAAGCTGAAGTGAATGTTTGACACAACACGGTCGTGCAATCAAGGAAGATGGGACAAATGATTATAAGCGCATGATATTCAACAAAAAAAGGAAATTAAAAGCTAGTCTTTTCTCGCCTTTGTCTTGCCCAATTCTATATCGTTGAAGCGTCCTTGATTATTCTTGACTGAAAAAATTCCGTGTCTCACATTAATACCCTCGGACCCCTTCTCGGTACTCAGAAAGTCAGGTACTTCGAGTTGTGGCCAATTGACGTACCAAAGGCCATGCGCCAAAAGGTACTGCACAGACCACCCAAGGACACCCATCCAAAAGCAGACGAAGAGTTTCATGGAACCCCATGCATTGCTGGATCGCGGCAATACCAATGCGGCCATGATCATGAGGAAAGCAGACCACGCAATGTACGGGATACTCTGCACAAAGACCGGTCTAAAGTCACCAAAGGGCGAGTCGTGATTGTCTGCTGGCCGGTAATTGCCAAGGAATAAATCATAGGCATCTTGTCGTGGCCCATCAGCATAGTTGTTTTTCAAATATCGCACCACTGAATTCCATCCATCCGCAGCCGCGCCTTCTTTACTGCGTTTGCCTGTTCTGGTGAAATCAGTCTTCAACGCACCGGTTCCCGAATAACTTTTGGAGACAGTATTGGCATTGTCTGCCCACACGTTTCGAAACATGAATTCAAAGTCTTCAAATTGCGCAGTCGTCTCGAGCGGGCCCAGAATATCAAGTGCTCGCATTTGCCTTGTGAGCATCCATCGCGCAAGTGCAGATTGCACCACATTGGTACGGTCTAAACAATCCATACAATTCGTTCTCACAACCGACGTCTGTTTAGACACGATGGCATCGGGCTGAGTAGAGTCGATATGGCAGTAACTTTGCTTGACGAGAGCGTCTTCGAGTTGATCAATGAGAATCTGGACACGATCCCAGCGCATGCCCTTGCATTCATGGTGGAAATCAAAGTAAACATAGTGAATATCTTTGTCATTCAGTTGTGTTACCACATCTTCAAATGCTTTCTTGACGGGCAATTCGTGACCTTTTTGGTTGACTAGATTGACGCAGTACTGATCGCCATAAAATTTGACTTGCTGGTCGAAATGCAATCTGGCAGCAATAGCGGCGTCTTTCTGACTAAACACTCTCAGGCGCGGCTTGTACTTGAGGTCATTCACCTCTGACCAATATGCTGGTACGCTGCCCCTTGTTTGCACGTAGGAAAGTTTGATTTGACCATCCACAATCGATGATCGTCCCGAAGCATCCATCAAGACCAATTGTTCCGTTTCATTGAAGTTTGAGACATTTCCTCTAGCATCAATTCCTCTAGTAAAGTATCTTGTGCCTGCTCGATGCCTGCTGCGACGCGATATTAGCACGAATGTCATTGGCTTCGCTTTGAGAACGGTTTGTCGAATCTCCAAGAAGCCATAAGTGATTGGAAGGATAAAGCTGTCGATACTGGCATCCTTGGTTTTGTTACGGTGATCAATCAAGTCACTCATCAAATACCTGTTCCAAAAGAACCGTTCATCTGCTCGAGCCCACAGAGGTTCCGAATGCACAGTGCTGGCATTGGTAGTCTGTCGTTGCAAGGTGTTTGTAAGATCCATGGTATGGGAAAAGTAGAAAGGACCAGTCTTGAGGTGCGCTTTGAGCAACGCAACGTATTCAAGCTCTTCCGCGTCCTTTATCTGCGCAAATGTCTTGAACCGGATTGGGTACAGTTCGACCTTTGTAGCTTCGAATATGTCGTCTCGTCCGATTTTGCCAACACTCCTTCTGCCTGTGATGACGAGAAGATAACGATCCAACTTAAGTTGTGCTATGCCCATGATACCAAAGACTCTTTGAGGTGCTGAGTCGGACTGGATCTGCAGAGAAGTCCTTGAACTGGTTTTGAATGATCCATCTTGTCTGTTGATGACGAGGCATTGCCCATTTGTCGAGTCTGGAGTAAAGGTATAGGCCCCGGAGGCTACATGAAAATTGAGGTAGCTAGACATTGCTCAACCCTTCGGCAGAAAGGATGACGATGCTTGCAATGTTCAATGTTTATGGGAGGTTAGAATTAACACTGATGCACGGAACGTGTGTGATGAAATGTGAAATTCGAGCGCGGAGAACAAACATCAAAAAAGGTCCTACCCGGGTTCGAACCGGGGTTGTCCGGAGACTAACTCAGAGAGCTCTCAAAACCGAAAGTGCTTCCACTACACCATAGAACCAGTGATTCATACCGACTTCCCACATTATGCAACTATATTCACAACGTCCTTTTGTCATCGCAGAATCTAGTAATCAAGCTTGTGCTGTGATAATGCAAGAACAAGTGGCACTCTTTGACCTCGAAAGCAAAGAGCCCTTCCAAATCTGCTAGATTGCACCTAGAGACTCAGCTGTTTTGCGCGACTTGATGTATTAGTCTTGCGGTTATGCTGAAGTAAAAGTGTCACTGGAATTTTCGCATAGGGATAGAAGCTCCATAGCCACAATCATATTCGAAACTTCACAGCGTGCCGCCGCTACTTGTGAACAACATCATTGCCCGAACACGGTACGCGGATTGCGCAGGAAGGTGACGGGAATATTCCCGAATGGTACACATTCACTAGGATATAAACTGCGCGATCGCTCGCTCAATTTCTCTGATTTTCGCGTTGTCATTCCTTAAACTAGAACAGGACTAAGCCGCACTGTTCTCTTCTGATGCGCTGCGTTCTCTCTCATGTGTCAGAGTTCTCTAAGCTTGTAGCAATCTCAATGGAGATCGGATAGCGCTTAGGCGAAGATCACTATACAGCTGTCGAGATACAGAGCGACGCGCAGGATACTATAAGTGAAAGAGAGCCGACCTGAGCATTCAGTGCAGCAGTCTTATTGTTTTCATAGACCTCACGTTACCACGACAGAAATCAAAGAGCTCCTGTGAAATCCCAAAAAAAAAGCTTTCAATTGTGACAAAAAGGTCTCGCCCGGGCTCGAACCGGGGTTGGTCGGAAAGTCGATTGATCAGAACCGGCCGTGATAACCACTACACTACGAAACCGATGTATGCTATGCAAAACAGTCAATATATAAACTGTTTACCATTTCAAAAACTGATGTTCCCCAATCATTAGTTCTTAGCACTCTACTTACCAAGGCATTTACGGGGCATCATGGTCATGCGCAAATTGATGTACTGCAGAACGTTGTGTGCGTCAGACTGATCAAGACAAGTGTAAACGCAACAAGAATCTAGATATGATGAAGCTTGACGCTCCATTCACACCACGTCTGAAATAGGCAACCGGATCGTCGAAATTATCCTGCATAATTGTTCAAATTGTAGGATGATTCCGACAAAGCAGTACTCTTTCCTCTCGCGCTTGCGAGCTCAAACACAAAGGAAAGAGAATAATGTCATGGATAAAGGTAGAAGCGGCTCTCGAGCCCAGAAATATCTTTCGCAGAGACAAGTCACAAGCCGAATCACATGTCGAACAGTATATATATTGATTGAGCTTTTAAATAGAGTAAAACTACAAATGGGGGAGCTTGATTTGTTTTTGGATATGTAAGGAGTGATCATTATGAAAACTCAGGCAGTGGCGGCAATCTGTCGTGGCCGATGCACTGCATCAATGGCAGGTGCATTCTTCATGGTGTCATTCGAGACGTAGCCCCGTTCCAATTGAGCGTCATCAATCTTGATGCCGAGTCCGACGTCAACACCACGAGCCGCCCAAGCATCGATACGAGGAAGGTTGTGCTCGGTCCAGATGGAGTCGATTGCGTTTTTCAATTGCTCAATCATGATGGGCGAGTGTGCTGGGCCTGGAGTAATTCGAAGACGCTCAGTTCCAACAGGAACGGTCGGGTAGTTGATTGACTGTACGTAAATGTTGTGCTTCGACATCAACTCGTCAGATGCGAGCTTGGCCTTTTCAGCACTACCTACCATGACAGGGAGAATGTGCGTGTTGTTTGCGAGAATAGGAATGCCAATAGAAGTGAGAGCAGCCTTGGTACGTGAGACGGCAAGTCGCTGCGCAGCTCTTTCATACTGCGAATACTTGAGGTGCTCGACAGCTGTGAGTGCGCCAGTCATGAGATGAGGCGGGAGTGAGGTTGTGAAGATGAAACCAGCAGCGAGGGATCGAACGGTATCGACACATTTGGCAGAAGCGGCAATGTAACCACCAACGCAGCCGTAAGCCTTGGCAAGTGTACCAGTGATAATGTCGACACGCTCCATGAGTCCAGCAGTTTCCTCAGCAACACCACCGCCGTGTTTACCATACATACCCACAGCATGAACTTCGTCAAGGAACGTGATTGCCCCATATTTCTCTGCCAGATCGCAAATTTGTGAGATTGGTCCGACATCACCATGCATGGAGTAGACGGACTCGAAAGCGATCAGCTTTGGTCGGGCAGGATCAACAGAAGCGAGTTTTCGTTCGAGATCAGCGATATCGTTGTGCTTGAAGATGATTTTTTCTGCCCGAGAATTTCGGATACCTTGAATCATGGAAGCGTGATTGGACTCGTCGGAGAAGATGACACAATTGGGCAGCTTCTGGCCAAGTGTTGACAAGCAAGCATCATTGGCCACGAAGCAGGATGAAAAGACCAGTGCAGCTTCTTTGTGGTGAAGGTGAGCTAATGATGCCTCCAATCGTTCCGCAGACAAATTGTGTCCAGCAATATTTCGAGTGCCTCCTGCACCAGCACCGTAGGTATCGATGGATGTATGCATAGCCTTCGTTACGTCCTTGTGCTTACCCATACCCAAGTAGTCGTTCGAGCACCAAACATTGATTCTCTTGGTTGAATCTTTTGGGTGGGCAAGAGGAAATTCTTTTGCCAAACGATTGACGTTGTTGAAGACTCTATATGACTTGTCGGCCTTTTTCTTCTCAAGAATGTCATTGTAAAAGGATTCGTAAGGGAAGACCGGCCCAGAAGGAATGTTTGCTTGAGGTCGAACAGCAGACATAGCCTTTTGTGCGTGTGGGCATGCATCACTACCTGATTGGTTTTGTCAGTATTATGATAACAAGAAACCCGATTTGAGATAAACTCACCTCTGCTAGTGTCGAGCACTCCAGCGTTGAGGTGTACCTGTTCGAGCGTAGGCATTCGAGCTTGCAATGGCTTAGTCGGAACGACGTATCGTCTCGACTGCTGCAAGAGAGCTCTTCGCATCACAGGACAGTGATAACCAGCATTGGTCAACATAGACTTGCCATGTTTTCTTCCTGTGCTCATTTGCCTTAGAGTCGAAGCAGAGCTTGACTTGATGAAAGGGCACATCTGCTTGGCTTGAGAGAGCATCGATTCCATCTTGTGTTGATAGATCAGAGTGAGATGGGGACGAGGAATTGTGGTCTTTTAGAAGGATGGACACGGTCGATCTTTTCAATTGCAGAAAGGGAAGATCGCACGGTCATGTTTGCTGGCTGTTTGGGGGCAGACGACAGAGCAGAGGAGCGAGCAGCAAAGACCGAGCCAATCAGAATCGAGCAATTGTCGCTTTCATCAGCTGAGGCAAATCTCGTTGTACACGTGAGTTTGCCGCCAGTGCCGCCACTTGCTCGAGCAGTGACAAAGTATCTCGACTCTCTCTGCATTAGATAATACAGAAATGAAATCCTCATCAAACATCCTGGGTATAGTGCAGAATCTCCTTCTGAATTGCTACTACAAGGGATTAGAGTTATTTTCTCGGGTTTTGTTCTATTGATCTTGTCAGGCTTTATGCTTGCATCCATAGTCATCAAACCATTGTGATTGGTCACTTGCTACGCGATCTGCAGCACGCTTTTTTTCTTCCAGAGCCCCGTTGGTTGCAAAGAACGCTTATGCCTCGCTTCCCATTCGCCATGTCATTCTCGTCATGTCAGCGCCGACTCCCGAAACGCGGGGATCTCTTGTCGTCCCAGTCTCTCTGGCTGCCCAACTGCTGTTGTTACTACCAGTAGTTGTCATTCAGCCATTCTGGGGTCCACCACGTCATACCGTAGCTTTCATTCAACAACAATATACTGCATGTCGCTTTACACAACTCCCCTCTTGATCTTGACACTGATTTCTGCTTTTCCACATCGAGGATTGTGGCAGTACTTGAATTCAGTTATGCAGGCAAGAAAAATGGCACAAACGCAATAGTCTTATGGTAAGTCAACATTATTCATGATGAATAAATCAATGGGAAGAGTGAAAATCCTACATGTAATGGTCAATAATATGAAGCGACATTATGGAGACATGCTAATGCGCTTGATCGGGAGCGCTTCCATATTAATTACACCGTTGCCGTACCGGCCCAACAAAACACTAAGCGCGTGACTTCAAAGTGGCATTGACTGCCTTTTCCGCTCGCTGCACTGCAGTCTTCACTGGTTTGGGTTTCCTGTATTCGTTGACGAAGAATTGAACAAAGAGTGTTGTGAGAGGTGTCAGGTAAGCGAGAGTCAAACTAGTTGCCAGCTTAGCACCAAAGTCCGGTAAGCATTGCGTCATGTTTTCCGGTTTCATGACAAAGTAAGCAGCAGCCGAGGATCCTCCAATGACGAATTGAGATATTTGCATGGTAGTAAGACTTTTTTTCAGAGTTCTCGGGAACGGTAATTTGAGAGCGGAAAAGACGTAGTAGACATACCTAACTCGTTAGTCGTCTGCGCGCTTGCCAAGAAAGAGTCGCTATACGTACATGATGGAATGGATAAAACTGTTGAAAGTAACAAACAACCAGATTGGTGTGGCCTGATATTTTGAGCCAGCAAACATGGTGATCATTGCCCCGGCGTGATGATATGTCTGTAGCAAAGGGCTCTTCTTCCCTTTTACCAGGATGATTATGGTGTCAATGACTTCATAGTACTTGGACAAGTAAAAGAAATAGGTCAATCTATCGAGTCCGTCGTCAAAGATCTGTCGGTTCGAGCAACATATGCGTTCTATCTTTGGGATAGCAGTGTCGGAGAAACGCTTGTGCAGAATGGGCAAAGCACTGATAAAAGTCCAGGCACTGTACAAGGCCAAGAGGGAGTTATGCAGGACGCAGAGGTATTTGAACGTTGTCGTCTTTGTAAAATTTGCAGGGGCTGATGGCCTGGAACGATTGGCTAGCTTGACCGAGACGGTGTAGATTGTCGCAGCTGTAAGGACAAATGTCCACTGGTAGGTAAGGCCCTGTAGCTCAGAGAACGACCACATAAAGTCGAGTGTGCGTTTGTTGTAGAGAAAGGAAAGTGAAGAAGGCTAAAATGAAGGGGCTTTGAAGCAGAATGATGAGGACAAGATTATTTATTGCCTTGAAGTAGGTATTCGCATAAATTTCAAAGGAAGATTTGTGGGGCACTTTGCGGCGTGTCACCTAGAAGTGCATCACCCCACCCAAGCAAGCGCCGCAGAATTCCCAACCAAATTCAACAGATTTTCCTGCTGACTCTGGCACCACAAGTCCATCTGCTCATACAACCACTAGATTTGAGCATAGATATGCCCACTTCTGAAAAGGAGTAGTCGAAACGTTGAAGCAGTAATTACAATAGATCTCGTGATGGTGACATGCACACTGTACAAAAGGAGCGTACTTGACGCCTCGCTTGCACCGAGGTTTCTGCTCATAAGGCGCGCCACGGTAATTGTCGCGTAGTAACATGTGGCAATTCAATCCCCAGCATGGTTTTCATGATCCATTGTAACCATCTCATGTGATGAAGTGGCCAACTCTTCAACACAATCACAAATATACTTGTCCCGCAGCATGTATGAAGGCATCCATTGAAACTTGTAAGTGTACTCAAACCTATTAAAAATAAAAAATGGATTTTTCTCTTTCAGAATTCAAATGCTAGACAGGCACTCCCTAAACCATACTTACTGATCATAAGCTATGCACAAACCCTTGACTGTCTCAAGCTCGATTGACCAACAGAGGACCACTATCTCCATTAAAACCTTGAAACAATCACAAGCTCACATTGCCACATCCATGATAAGGGCATAAGATTCACTCGCCCCAGTAGCAATGCCTGCAGTCTTGTCTGCTTGCTGGAGCGTTCCAAGAAGTGAAGATGAGTGCAAGCTGAAAGTGAATCTTGCAGAATACGATAATACGAAGCTTTCGTTCTGGAGCTCCGTCGGCGAAATCATAGAAGCACACATCAGGAATAGACGTCAACAAGTGAGATACAGTAGCAGCATCATCTAGGATTTAGCAGGCAGTCTTGAGAGCTCTTTAATGCTGACACGGGGTGCCAGATGCTACCGACCAAGTGCTCGGCTCTGTCGGTCATATGCTGTTAGACCCGATATCCCAATACTGCCGCCAAACAGGCCATTGAAGAACTCGTCGGAAGAATATGCGGTTCCCCCAATGCTGCCGCCCGACATGGGCTCGAGTGACAAGGTAGGCGAAAGCCTTTCGAAACAGGCGAGTCACTCTGTCGTGAAAGATCAAGCAGTGCCCTTCGGAACAAACCCGGTTGTTTTAGAGGATGCTCCGGCAACACCTCGAAAAACTCATCGAATCAGAAACGTCTTGCTAGGTTCGGTGCTTGCCGGGGCTCTACTATTTGGTGGCGGCGTTTACACATCATTAAAAAATGATACAATTTATGAAATGTTTACAGAATTCGTCCCGTACGGTGAAGAAGCAGTCTTGTATGTACAAGAGCAAGAGTTTCGAAGCAGGTACCCTCAAGCTCATGCTCACGTCTCAAAGACAGCTCCGAAATCGACTTTGCCGAATGTGTACATTCCGCAATCGGGCGCTGTGCCAAAGATTAGGGAAGATCCTCCAAAGCACACGGAAGCCAAAATTCTCCAACCAGGTCCACAAAACAGTGCTCTCGAAGCGGCTGACAAGGCTACTCCCGGCGGCGCGAATGATGTTGCCAAAATAAATCAACACTCAGCTTCGCAACAAGCGACATCGGCCGATAAGGATCAGGGTCTCGATAAGACTGGAAAGCTGCCAGGAGCAAGTGCTGACAATGCGGCACCAAAGCGCACAAGTGTTTCAGGCTCTGAGGTGAAATCGGCCTCCTCAAGTCCCAAGATTGAGACGCGTGCGGCGGAAAAATCAGCAGCAGTCAAGGATGTCTCCATCTCCCGTGTGGGTAGCGCTTCCGAGCCAGCTCCAGTGACGAAACCTGTTGCCAGTTCTGAAAAGGTTGTAGTTCAAGAGCCTGTACCTCCGCCAGCTCCGCCCTTGAAGACTTTCGACATCCCCAAACCCAATCACAAGAGCATCGAAGCGCTCCAATTCGCCATCAATGGTATTGTCAAGACTGCGAATGAATATGGTTCGTCACAATTTTTCCGGGATTCACTTGAAAATGCCAAGGATGAAATACGCGCAATGAATGAGGAAATCGCTCAGGTGCAAGCTCAAGAGCACCTCAAGTCTGAAGAAAGACTCACTGAACAAGCGAAAGAATTTGGACGCATGCAACAGCAACAAGTGACTGAAATCAATCGTCAATTGGCTGCTTACGAACAAGAAATGACCAAAAATGTGGAGCAGGAGAAACGACGCTTGAACCAGGCATACTCGGAACGGCTTGAGGATGAGGTGACGCGAGTACAGGCTGTCAAGGATCAGAAACTCAAGAATGAGTTGATGGAACAAGCGATTGAGATGCAACGCAAACTCACACGGGAAGTCAAGGCACGCGTGGAAGAAGAACGTGGCGGTCGTCTCGGGAAATTAGATGGGCTGCAAAAGTCTATTGCAGAGCTGAAACAATTGAACGTCGACTCTTCCTCCTTCATCGAGGAGAGGGTCAAACTGCAGGATTTGGAAGTTGCTTTGAGCGCACTCAAAAGTGTGCTTCAAGAAAGCACGCCTCGCCCCTTTTTGAAAGAGTTGGCTGCCGTGAAGGAGACTGCCGGTACTGATGAACTACTGCGGGAAACCATTGCCACGATCGATAGAGAATCATATGAAGCTGGTGTGCCGACATTGGGACAATTGGGTGACCGCTTCCGATCAGTCGCGGAAGAGGTACGTAAAGCCGCACTCTTGCCTGAAAGTGCAGGTGTTGCGGGTCACGCCACGTCATGGCTCTTGTCAAAAGTCATGTTTCGTAAACGAGGCATGGTCCCTGGATCAGATGTAGAAGCCGTCTTGGCTCGCACGGAAGCGTACCTCGAAGCCAACGACCTAGACTCTGCTACTCGGGAAATGAATTCTCTTACTGGCTGGGCACACATCATCTCAAGCGATTGGCTCAAGATGGCCAGACGATACCTCGAGTTGCAACAATCGATCGTGTTGATGGAGAATGCCGTGGTCTTGCAGGCACTCAAAACACAATAGATGGTCTTTTTTTGTTGTTGTATAGATAATCGACTTCGTGGTTTTCTTCAATTCGCCCAACGTCGTGTCATGTGTGCGACATTCCCCCTTTTCTGTTCAATCAGTCATGATTGAGTGTCGGGTACAGTCGATTGACTATGCTTGAAGCGTACTCCACGTTTCCCCAGAGTCCCCATCCTAGCATGAATCTGTAGTAATCGAGCATACAGAGATCAAAATGATGCCTCATCACTTCCTCAGTATACTTTGCCACTGCAAGTCCTAGTCCTCTCTCATGCAGAGCTCTCATGAGTGTGCTGTGATAGAGCCGCATCAATTCCGTCTCGTGTCGATGGACGTCTGCCACGGAAGAAACGAAAAAGTAGACCAAGTCACGCATTCCCGGTCCTTTGCCAACATATTGAAAGTCAAACAAGACGCAGTGTCCCTTTGTACGTGTATGAATCATGACATTGGCTGCTTTTGCGTCACCATGAACAAGTGTCAAAAACTCATTCGGAATGGCTCGAAGAGCGCGGTCAGTGGTGACTGCTACTTGCTTCAAATCTCCTGAAAGACGCGTGAATTCTTCTTGCCGTGTACGCAAGACCCAATAACATCCTTCTTCCCATACTCCGTCTTCATCATCGCACCGTTCTGCTGGATCGACGGGTCTTGTAGCCACATCATCAGGTGACCAAAATGAGGCGTGGAAATGTGCCAACCAAGACACCACAAGGCGTGCTTCAGGTAGAGACATCATGTCGTCTTTTGATTCATGGTATGCAACGGATAAATCCTGCATCAGTATAGTATGTGCATCATTTGCGTCATACAGAGTTGGCAAACGTGCATTTGACTGTGCTTGGCTTGCCAAGTGAGTGTAAAAGTGCCGCTCTACCTCATATGACCTCAACTTTCGTGTATGTGAAGCATTGTCTTGTCGTATTGGGGCACATACTCTTTTCTCAACCAGTTGCAAGATCTCGCCCGTCGGCAACTTGCGATAGTGTCTTGTGATGGTACCGTAACCTGACCATAAAGTAGCTACCTGAGTCTGACTGACGACTATCGACTCTGGTACTCGATTGACCATCACAGAAACCTCTGTCTCTGTTTGTGCAAGGAGACACTTGCTCCAGCGACAACGCGTGCTCCAGATCAATAAGCCTATTTTCATTTCCTGATACAGAAAAATCTGGATTCTGCGGCAGTAACTTCAATCGGTAAAAGTGTGTCCGGTATCACAGACCAGAAAATATGGCAGAGGACATCGAGAGGTTGATGTGCTCCATGGCAGAGCTAGGGTCTCGACCACTCGATTTCCCATGGGAAATTCGGGTCCTACCTGACATGGGCCGTAGTTGTTTTGCGACGCGCGATATTGCGGCCGGGGAAATACTTGTACGCAACACACAACACTGTTTTGGGTCTTTTCAGCTCTAGGCATTGACGGAAATCAGGCATATGATAGACCTGTATTGGTCTGGCTGGACGAGGAGCCTGATTCTTCCGAGTTTGCGCGCAATATCATTGATTCATGCCATGGTCGCATCCATAACAATATAGTCAATTACCTCACTGCTTATGCGGCCGCTTCATTGGCTACTCAGGATCGCATGACGGGATTCATGACAATATCCACGCCCGAGGAAGCGAAATACATTGCTCCTATGACGGCTGTCTGGCGTGAGTTGGCAGACTTGATATGGGCACAACCAGCGGTCCACACAGCGCTCAAGTCTCGTGACAACATCATCGATCTCTGTACGCGGTCTCACTTGAATGCCCATAGTTTTCATGGTGGTCATGCAATGCTTGAAATAGCGAGCAAGTTCAACCACTCGTGCGCACCAAACGCATCATATAATAATTTTCTGCATGACGGGACACAATACATGCGCATCTTCACCATTAAGCCCATCAAGCGCGGTGAGCAAGTCTTGAGCACTTATATCGGCGGCGCAGACATGATGGCTCCGACGCAACTGAGGCGGAACCAATTGATGGCTGCGAAAGCATTTTATTGTCGATGCGTGAGATGTACGAGCCCCGATACACTAGCACCTCTGGCGTGTCCCGCCTGCGGTGGTCGCACACTACGGCACGACGAGAGGGAATTTCCCTGGCACTGCGAAGCGTGTGGACGCCGTTGGTGGGACGCGGAAATGACGGTGCGAGAAGGACAACTCAGACGACTCGTGCGAAACATTGATGCCGATATGGACGCCGGCCGGTTTCCCCCTCTGCAAATCGTGCAATTCCTAGTCAAGGACGCGCTCGAGGATCTAGGAGACGGTCACCATCTGACGATTCAAGCAAGGTTGTTGCTCGATGAATTATATGCGTTCCGTCAAGCGACACACATCTCCCACGAGGAGGAAGAGACTCCTGCGAGGATCGCCAACGCTTGGATTTGTGTCAGGTTCTTGCTGACCGTCGGCTGGAGAATCAGTCCAGTCGTCGCTACCAATCTAGCCATTCTGCGAATACGTCTACTCCTTGGCTCAAACGGTCATTTTCCTCTCGGTCTGCCACAACATCGTCTCAAACAACTCTTCGCCAAGACTGAAGTCTTTCTCAGATCGTTCTGGGGTGAATCCGATGAGGATGCTGCACTCATCAGGCAAGCTATTGTCAACCTAACGAAATGTCGAGCATGTAATAAACCTACTACCACAAAGTTAGTTGCATGTGCAAGCTGTGCATCTGCTCACTACTGCTCACGACAATGTCTGGGAGACGATAGAAATTTACATCAAGATGACTGCCTACTAGCACAGGAAGTTGGAAGGATCTGCAACAGGAACTAACACTTTCAAGTAAATGTAGATGCTTAAAAAGAGATACAGATTTCGTCTATCACATAAGGAGTAAAGTACCAGGGAACTCAACCTGAAAAACGCTCCTATAATGAAAAGGCCAATAATCCCACAAGCGTGAACAGACCAGCCTTCACAGAATTGGCGCCCGAAGACGCAGCAGCGATAGTATTGGTCGATGGTGCTGAAGCAGATGGTGAAGCAGCAGAGCCAGTCTGAGAGAGAATGGCATTGGCGGAAGCACCGACTGCTGATGCTTGTGATGCTACAGACGGCCCAGATAGAGCAGCGCCTGTAGAAGATGGCACAGCAGAAGCTCCTGATGGACGAGCAGATGAAGGCGACGAAGCTACATTGGCAACTCCAGAAGATACAGCCGAACCGGATGCTGAAGCTGCAAGAGCCGCCTGTGTGGGGAAGGCGACGTCAGTCCTGGTACCAATTTCAAGGCCGGAGACGGAGACGGTTGCAGCAGCAAATGACGTCGTAGTCGAGCGAATGGAGCTAGAGCATGTTGAGCAGAGCTGAACTGTAAAGAATGCAGAGTATTGTGTCGGGGCGCTGCCAGAAAGGTCCTGAACTCCGATAGAGTAGTCATTTCCACTTGGCAGCCATGTTTCGGGCGTCCAGAGGTATGTTCCAGTGTTGGCAATCGACTCAGTCAGAGGAGCTACAGTGACGATAGGATTACTGCCAGAGTAGAGGGCGAGAGACACATTGCCAGAAGTGAGGTTTGTCCAGGTGATACTTTGTACACCACCACCAGCTTGGATGACTGAGTTTGCACCAGGATTCAAAACTGGACCACACTTTAGCAAAAGTCTTTCCTGCCCATTCTGTGGTACTTACTTTGGTTGTAGGCCTGTTGCGCGGCAACTGTGGCGATAAGGAAGAAAGATGCGCTGAATTGCATAATTGTGTAGTAAAGATTTAACGAGTGTTGTGAGTCTTATTGACACTGAGTGAGAGGTTGAGGATGCGAGAGAGTCAAGGAGTTGTAGGAGACGGAAGAAAAGGGGAACGAGGAGTTTATACTTTGTCTCGAATGAATGTTGGGTGTTTTGACGTGCACGGAGGCTTTTTTTTTCCACATGATTTCTATTCTTGATCATTCTTCCTCTGCTTCGATCCACAGCCTCTCCCGTTGCGATTGCTGCTGCCTGCTGCATCCCATGGCAAGCTCTCGACTATGACTCCTTGTACACACAGCTGCGTCTTATTCAGTCAAAAGAAGCCAGAATCGTACAAGCACTTTGTGTCACACACGAGTCGCTGTTTGCTTGGCAGCTTCCACACGATCAATCTTCAATCGGAGGACTTCCGCTGCGATCAGCAAGAGAACTTTTCCTCATCATACTCAGGCCATTGCTGCTACACAATAGATCTAGAGGACATCGCGCACCAACTGTGCAATACTCGTACTCAGATTTGTGTTACATGTGGCTTAGCACTACTTCCGCAAATCTAAATTTAGTACACGCGTATAATCTCATCAATGCTAAAACTTCATCATACGTGGTAGCATATGATTGACCTCAGGATTGCACACTCTAGACTAGATCAATTCCTCTGCAATCCCCGCCGATTTATTTGACATGTCTTATTCACACAACCGGCAGACTACCATCGCGATTTCACCAAGCAAAATCCGTTCTAGATAGTCTACATATGATATAGCCTCCTACACATCGCAGCAGTGAAACCGATAGTTGTGATTATCTACCTATAAACTTGATTCAAATCATCCCGAGGTAGACCAGCAATGTCGCGCATGCCGAATGGATCAGATATTCTAAGCCATAAGCAGTGCAGCATTGTATAATTAATTTCGCACAGGACCATGTTACTGGAGAGTTACCCAGCACCCACATGCCTACCCCGAGTGCCGTATGGTAGTCTAGCTTCAGCTGCGTTGCGAAGGGTCCAGTCAGTCGATCGGTTATGTCTCATTGCAGTCTGTGATCTGTGAGGAAGATCAGAAGCTGTTGAGGCACTAGTGTGTGCCGGGACCTTGCTCGTCGTCGAGGTGATTGTGCAACCTGTGGTACCCGGTGCAAACATTTTCGATACAAAAGCTCTTAAAGAACTCTAAAAGCTGTCCCGCGAATAGTCCGTCGATCGCGTGCGAAGCGAAGTGGTAGCAACTGCCACGATGCAAAACAAAAAGCATTTCTGTTTCTTCTTAACTTATACGTTCCGTGTGATCAGATTTGTGCAATCAAAACACATGGATGGCAAAGTTCCCTCTCACTGTCAGGCGTGCCGTTGACGTGCTAAAAGGGTGCACACGATTGTCATATCTGCTTTGAGCTCATAAGCGATATCATAACTTTACACCAGGAGACACCAAGGCTACGCCGTGTAAGCGCTTGATGCTCTCAGGCAGGCTATGGCTCGTTAAAACCGTGACGCGTCAGTTCATGTATTTCATCTGCGAACGAAGACCACTTTAAAATTGCTCCTGAACCATCAATTAGTCTGGAAATACTGGCAAGGCATTTATCGACACTTACTCCGAATGCGGCCACGAGCATCATCCCTTCTTATATCGAACCACTCGCGATGACTGCGGCCACAACGACACGGTCTGACCACCCGATCTTCCTCAAACTCCAAATGCATCATTCGCTCGAGCAGGATGGAGTGCCGAGTCTCAAACTGCTCGAGTCTGTCTATTTTGTAACGGCATTGTGTGTACCATTGCCGCAAACGAGCCTGAACGTCTTTCGAGCGTCCAATCTTGAGTGATATCTGAGGCGTGTTCACGTAATCACCATCAAGTCGAAATACGTAGACAAACTCCGGTGCTGGAATCTCACTTGATTTGAGAGTAACGGCCAACGCAGCATTTAGCATATTCCGAACAACTTGTTGAAGCCTAAGTAATGATTGACCGCTTTTATGGGGATAATCATCAGCACTGGCGTACCTCGTTAGAAAGTAAGTGCTCTGTTGTATTTTGGTCAGCTGACTTCTGATGTACTGCGCATCACGGAAAGGTTGCAGATCCGACCTGACCTGGCCCACGATTCCTGAAGTCATTGGAGCAGGTACTTCTCTGGTAGTTGTGACTTCTACTGGAGCAGGTCTTCGAACGTCTGTATGAGCGCTTGTCTGATGTTGTAGATCTGAATCTTCAGAAGATAAAAGCCTCGTTATTTCAGCACGATCTTCTCTAATCCGCCTCTCTGCGATGACTTGTTTTTGTGTACGAAAGTCTACAGGCTTTCTAGGTACCTTCTTAATCTGGGCCTGGTCTTGGCTCGGGCGACAAACCATGCTTGTTGCGCTTGTGGCTGTTTCGCTTAGTGGCCCAGGGTTATGTGTATTCACCATTGTCTTCACCATACGTACGCCCAGGAATGAGAGGAATGAGCTCTTCAAGCCGGACTCGGGTCCGGATTGTTTGACAGAGCTTCGTATGTTGTGGTCTGAGCTTCGAGGGTCCAAATGCAGGGGAGAAGCATTGTGGGACGTAGTCGTTCGCTTTTCCGCCCCGGAACCACCTATTGTCGCATGTGATGAAGGCGGTTTTGGTGGTCGAAGTTCCAAACGCTTAACATTTGTCGTCATTTGTAGCATTTGTAACTCCGTGGTAGCCTTGTCCTTTTCTGAAGTTCTCGGCATTGTAGACGTATGCAGTAGACTATCCGAGGACTTCATCGGGGTGACGCGGGCATCTATAACAGGTTTTAAACTTGGATGTACCAGGGCGCCTCTTGGCACGGTAACCTGACCCGTCGTTGGCGGTAGTGCATAAATGTCTGGAGAAAGTGTCTGAGCTTGATTCTGGTGGAACTGGCAGTAAGGAAATACTCTTGAACTGCCCACAATCCTTCTACAAAGTTCACCATTACGCTGGTTGATGCCGCGGCAGGTATTCGGTGCAGCGGTCTGCTTCAATTCAGTTCGCGGAGAAGACAAATAGGACCTTGCGGACGCTTGTGCCATATCGTTTGTGATGTTGGCCAAAGGCGTATCAGATCAGAGCGCAAGTGAGCGCTTGACAAGCGTGCGAGGCGCTATCGTGAATAATACATGGTTGTCGTAATTACATTGAACAAGAGAAGTCCCAAGAGTCGTGGTTGTGTTTGGTGGAGTGGTGGCATCGAGTATTCACAGTTGTTGCTATTTGTGGCTGGTGGATGAAGCCGCTCGTATCTGGTCGTGTAAAATTTCTGTTCACGTATGTATGAAATCTATAAACGTACTGCATATATGATCATGAGCACTCAGGCGCATCGCGTCAGCACAACTTTCATTAGTGCCAGCTGACTTCGTTTCCGTGATCTTATTTTCTGTCATGACGCGAGTAACGAAAATGGGCAGGAAAACCCACTTGGAGGCCACCCCATATGACTACGCACCTCCCTCGGCTCCCGAAAAGATCGAATCAGCTAAGAGGCAAGCTCTCCCATCGCAGACTGAGATGGAAGAGTCGCTCGGTCTGAAAAAGGTAAAAAGGACGGAACAGAGACGACATAAGAGGGAAGTCAATCGGAATCAGGGCAAAGTGTGTTTCAATTGCAGGCAAGAAGGTCATAGGGCACAGGACTGTCCCGACTTCAAAGCAGATAATGGTGGACGGGAGAAACAAATATGTTATCGTTGTGGAAAGTCCGATCACTCGCTTAAGCAATGCCGGTTACCCATATCGAAAGGACTACCTTTTGCACAGTGCTTTGTGTGCAAGGGGAAAGGACACATCACTTCTAATTGTCCAACCAATGGGAATGGCATATATCCGGATGGCGGAAGCTGTAAGATTTGTTCCAGTAAAGAACACCTTGCCAAGGATTGTCCGATCCCCGACGAAGTCCGACTAGGTACTGTAGTAGGTACACAAGAGGGAGGAGCGCTGGCAGGAGCCGACGATGATGACTTTCATGATGTCGCGGCAGTTGAGTTGAAGCGCGGCAGAGTCTCCTCTCTGTCAGGCAACAAGAAGACCAAAAAAGTCGTAGCTTTTTAAATAGATCGTCCTGGAAGCTCAAACTATGAGCTACAAGAGTTGACCTCCAGTTTAAGTTTTTTCGCTTCAGTAGAGCTTCCACAGGCTGATCTTGGTATCCTTGCTCCCTAAAGCAATCAAGCCTTGCTCAGCATCAGATTCCTTGGCTTTAAAAGCAACAGAGTTGATCCCTTTTTTGTGGTAGCCAAGCACTGCGACCTGTCTGAGCTTGCCCGTTGTATAGATTCTTCCAAAGCTATCCCAGCCGGCTGTCATTAAGAGCTTGTTGTCGCTTCGCAGGCACATCGACTGCTGTCCAGAATGTCGGGTCTCTAGCACATACTGACTAGTATCAGAGCCAGACTCAGAAAATGCTTCTGGCCATCTGTATCTCACTACTTTAGAATCGATGCCACATGTATATATCTCGTTCACCACCTTGTTGAGTAACACACTCAGCACAGCCTCGCGATGTGCTGACCACTGCTTAAGACATTGCCACTTTGCATCTTGTTTCTGTGAGTCACGATCAACGTGATCTACATTCAGGCTAAACAGTGCGACTCCACCGTTTTCATAGGCAACAGCCAACGTAGGATAATTCAGGTCAATAGCCATGACAGCTCCCAGCTTCCCCTTTTCTGGTGGCGGTGCAGTGATTCGAGTGGCCAAGCGATGTGTCGAAGGTAAAGAGTAGAGGTCGACGTATTCGCTGCCAATCAGACCGGGTACAGCCACAAGTACTTCAGACCTTCCCGATGGTTCCGTGTTTGAACAGAACGAAGCTTGACAGAAGTTCATAGCATTAACGTTCAGAGAGCAGATCATGAATGGAGACTTGTAAAGTTCACCCTTGCCCGCTGTCTGGACACATATCGGTAGCGTGCAGTCCATCTTGTCGGGATCTATAATTTCCCACATATACAGCTTATTGTCTCTCCCATGTGTTATAATCCTGTTCATACTGATTTGAATTGTAAGCACAGCATTTGAGTGTGCTTTCCAGATAGCTAGCGGTCGGAAAGTGCTAAGACACCACAAAATTATATAGCCGGCAACATCGCCTGACACAAGAAAGTGTTGAGAATGACCACTACCGGAAACAAGCTCTAATTCGCCAAAATGCACGTACTGCACCTCTGTAGTATGTCCTCTGAGCACAAAAAAGGGCTTCGGAGACAGTTTGTCAACAGAAAAGTTCATCTCAGAGTGAATTGGCGTATGTTTGCGAATGGAGAGATCGATAGACAAAACAGGGTAGGTAGAGCAATGTCTAAACGATGCGTGTTGCAGTGCTCAACACCGTCAAGACACACTCCTGAGAGTGCCACTATCAGATTCAAGGGTAATACTTTGCTGAGTTTTTAAAAGGACGCCCTTCAATATGCTATCAGCGACATCTGTATGCAAGGCGATTTCCAAATCCGCTCAGTCATTATGATTCGCTATTGTCCGATAGACATAGACTTAGATTCATAGCTATAGAATTGTATAAGTGCATGCATATCGGCAAGGTTAATGCTCGCAGATTTGCGCACGAAGGAGCAGCTGTAGAACGACCGATCGCTAACCAAGCCACCTCGTGGCGTTTCGGAGCTCAGCTTCAAATTTTAAATATTGCACGCCATGTGACATGAAGGGAGATGGAAGTTTTGAGTCTTGCGAAAGAAGCCTAACAGAGAAGTATACGTTGTGATTATGGCAGAGATCACTCAGCCATCTGTGGGCCATAAACGACCTGCAGAAGATGTAGCTGCATCATCGAAAGTCAAGCAAACAAGATATATTGATTCAAAGAAAGATCTGAGCAGTACATTCGGTACACGCAAAGCCAAGAAGGTACAGAACAATAGAGATTCAAACTTAATCAACATGAACAATATGGGCGGTGTTATGAGTTCTTTGGTGGAATCAATCAACGAGGCAGCAAAGTCTGTACCTTCTATGGAAACAATACAAGCCAAGCAGGACGAACTGAGACCTATCCCGAAATACGACACTTCTGCAACATCGCCCGAAGATATCTATAAGTTATCAGACCTTATACTGCCCTCAGAACTTGAGGGCATGAAGTCACAAGTATCGGCAATGAGAAAGGCGACTGATGAAACGTCTGGAAAAGCGCTACTAGGTTTCAAAGCTTCGGTATATCTTAATGAACGGTTGGCACGAACGCTGGACGTTGTCGATGGTCGGAAGCCAGACTCCAAGAGAATCAATATCATATATTTCGCGAGCTTACTCATGTCGCTTTACGTGAACCGTCGCTATATCACAGAACGTGAAAAGCTTGCCAACAAACTTGGTAATCCTCCTTCAGCGGTCCTAGAGTCGATTCTGACCAGATTCACACATAACAATGCAATGGACAACAGAAACACTGACCGAGTACTCACACATCTTTTCGTGTTAGGCTTATATCTGGATAATTTCGCGACAGATCTTCGACCGTTGCAACAGGATCTACAGCTTCGGCCACCGCAGGTCGTGACTTTGTTCAAAGAACTAGGCTGTACTGTTTCGCCGTACTCGGAAGCCCAAAGGCTGGCAGCCGGACTCACTAAGAGCGATGCCAAAGGTCTCAAAAGAGCCGTTTTGAAGACTCCGCTGACCTTCCCAAAACCTAATAGAGGCGGTAAGAAACAAACGAAGAGTATGAACTTTGGAAACGTAGTGCGTCCAGAATAGGTAATAAATTATATATTGGTGTCAATGGTGAACTGTTTGAGCGAATAGTCATCAACTCAGGTGATGGCTCGGTCATATGTGGTTTTGCCTGTTCGAATCTTCTCATACTAGCAAGGGAAGAGAGAACAGACCGTCTGAAGATAAGTCAGATACTGAGACTAGGACAGATCTCATGTATAACTGCAGGGGCATGCAAACTTATATGCAGAAAATCAAGTTCTAGAGTAATATGATGCGGACTTGAGCTTTGTCTCGATCTGTGCTCATGGCTGCAGTCAATACTCGAGTATTAGTACTGTTGTTATCGTGACAGGAGTTTAAAGAGAGCTGAAGAATTAGACTTACACATCTAAAAGATGGCGCTGCGCAGATGTCATAGTTTGACGAGTCTGGAGCGTCTGCCACATGCATTTTTGGCAACTCGAGTATAGCTTACCCAAAACTGGCCTCAGCTGATACGAGCTACAACTTGTACAAGATCCATTTCGACTTTGCATGAATCCTCGAGAATGCCTAGCTTCGCGCGTGGAGATGGCAATAGAAAAGCCTCAAGATAGGATCAAATGCGCGTAGGAGCATCAAAGCAAGAAGAGAGAGAATAGGAGCTTGTCAGTCACCCGATTAGGATGTGCGCGGTCGACAGAAGGACGTCCGTTGGAGCATATCATTTTCTGGCTACGTCATGCTGTTTGTGGCTGAATCATTCCTCCATTTCTCAATCGCAAGTGCCCTTGTCTGCCTGCCAATCCTTGCACTTTCCCCCTCCTGCCCTGGCTTATGAGTACCGCAAGCCGTGCCCAGCCATCCGTCCCTTTAAGACCAGGAGTCTCCCGCACTTCGTCACTTTCCTTCTCTCTTCCTACTTCCCTCAAGGACTTCCTTCATCTGTAACTTTTCCTGTGCACCCTTGAGAAGCTACATCGACAGTCATGCATAGAAGCTATTCACTCAGGCAGTCTCGCGCTCCCAACGCTGCGCATGCCACGCATCCAGCTCCTCCTCAGTCAACCACGAAATCCAAGTTCTTCAGCAACTCTTTGGGTGGTACATTCAGAAAAAGTGCAGCTGGTGCATTTGCTCCAGATCTTGCCAAACGACTCGCTATCCTCGTGAAGATGGAGAAGAACGTGATGCGTTCTTACGAAATGGTTGGACGTGAACGAAAGGAGGTAGCTCGTCAGCTTTCTGTCTGGGGAGAAGACTGCGATGAGGATGTCTCAGACATAACCGACAAGCTTGGTGTCCTTGTCTATGAGATTGGAGAACTTGAGGATGGATTCATCGACCGATACGACCAGTACAGGTTAACAATGAAGTCAATCAGAAATATCGAAGCATCAGTGCAGCCGTCGCGAGACCGAAAGCAAAAAATTCTCGACACAATCTACATGATGAAGCACAAAGAGCCAAACAACCCAAAGCTTGTCGTGCTCGAACAGGAGCTTGTCAGAGCAGAGGCCGAATCTCTTGTCGCTGAGGCACAGCTGTCCAACATCACCCGAGAGAAACTAAAGTCCGCCTTCACTTACCAGTTCGATGCATTGAAAGAACACGCTGAAAAGCTTGCTCTCATCGCTGGATACGGAAAACATCTGCTCGAGCTTTTGGATGACTCGGCTGTGACTCCAGGTGAGACACGTCCCGCCTACGATGGATATGAGGACTCCAAGCAGATCATTGTCGATTGTGAAAATGCTCTGATGGATTGGACTCATGCTGGAGCCCAGGTCAAGCCATCTCTTTCTACACGACGAAGAAACAGACAGTCCAACCGATCTCTGAACGATGGAGAATGGGTTAATGCTGATGAGCATGAGCTACAGGACGAGACTGACGTTGAATTGGGTCAGCCAATCGAGCACGACCGTGAGGGTGAGGTTGTTGCCGTGTAAGGTTTGTCCGAGCCTCGTCACAGCAAACCTAGCCGAATGAACTCAAATAGACACCAATACCTTGTAAACCTTGCACGCAAGCATTGGTAGCTTAATCGCACAAAGAACAGTCAGACGTAGAAATTAATGCCTAATAGCTTATTATATGGACAATAGCAACAATACTACTACCAAGAGTCCATCATTCTCCCTCGGCAGTTACGTTATGGTTATGTCGTATGACCCAACAGATGTGCCGTTCTGTCTGATACATTGTTCAGTTTTTCCACGCCATCCGAGGCTAGTGCTCTGTCTGGCACCAGATGTGCATGTTCTCATCGCTGATCTGTGAAATATCTTCGAGATGATCAACGTGAAATGGTTAACGACGCAGCTGACAAAGTGTTAAGCCATCAGAGCACGGCTGCATTAGTATGGTACCCCACAATCTCGACCAACGTTCGTGTACATGAATGAGCTCAGCAGCCATCTATTGACGTAGCCAGAACGTTCACTCAATCATACAAGCTTAAGCCAGGACGTGGTCCCACCTCATGACATGATCACCAACTTCTCAAACCTTCTGCGGCCAGGCGAGGCAATAGTCTACAGTGCTCGAGTTACAAGCAACGATTCTGGTTTTCACGAGGAATGTACTGCACTTCTCGTCAGCTATCAGAAGGAAGGTGCCTTCCTATTGGTATGCGATCGTCCGCTGCCGGAAATCAAGGCTGCTGTACCTCTTCATATGGATGTGGCTACTAAAACGACTCAATTGAGCTCGCAAGATGGATTTTTGTGTGAGATTATACCATCACCGCAGACCTGTTATAGAAATGTAGCGATAAGCATAAAGGACATTCTTGTACTACAGGAACTTCTTCATGGTGTCAAACAATGTATTGCGCAAGCTGATGATCACCTGCTTGCGTCCGTTGGAAGGTCACATCAATGGATTTCCGCTTACCTGCCCAACAATGAGACCAATGACAGTACAAGTTCTTCTAGTGATCGTCATCTTGAATCGGACTCATCCGACTCTGCCAATCGTAACAGTTCCCCTCCTTCGATGGGTGCGGCTCATCTCTTTGTGAACACAGAGGAGATGCACTATTCGAATGACCGCGAACACCAAATAAAGCACCGCCGAATCAAAGACCATCATGTCAAGAAGGTTCTGAATGATCGTAGACATGAGTATGTCGAATCTCGCACAATCCATCTGAAGTGCTCTACATGGAACATGGCTGGCAAGGACCTTGTCGAGTCACTGAAGACATTGCTAAAGAGTCACAACCAAGATGAAATCACTATCTATTGCACTGCCTTCCAAGAAATGGACCTGAGTGCGGAAGCTTACTTGACGACTACTGACTCAAAAGCCCAGAACTATCACAGATTCATTGAAAGCGCGATAGGGGAATACTATGAGATGATAGCTTCTCACCAGCTGGTTGGGATGCTGTTGTGCATTTATGCTCATAAATCTGTGGTACCAACGATATCCGATGTCATAAAGAGCTATGTACCTTGCGGCATTTTGGGCATGGTTGGAAATAAAGGTGCTGTGGGAATCAAGTTCAATGTCATGGACACGTCTTTTGCCGTGGTCAATTGCCATCTTGCTGCTGGCCAAGGGGGTACAGAGAAACGAAATTCAGACTTCGGTGACATTTCTAAGCGCATCTTTAACGATTCTGGGGTGTGGCACAGTGGTCTGGATGGAATCGAGAATATCGTCGTGCTAGGAGACCTCAACTACCGATTAGCATCAACTCGTTCTCATGTTGATGATCTACTGAAGAAGGGGGATTTGGAGGGTCTTCTAAAGTATGACCAGCTTATCGAGCAGAAGAAGTTGGGCAATATCTTTCCTGGTTGGCAGGAAGGCGAAATTTCTTTCAATCCGACGTATAAATTTGACGTAGGAATGGACTGGTATGATTCTTCTGACAAGCAGCGGATACCTTCGTGGACAGACCGGATCCTGATCAAGTCGGAACACGGGAGAATGCATTTGGTCGAAGGCACTTATACCAGCATTCCGGAATATCACCAGACTGATCACAAACCTGTCGTTGCAGTTTTCGAAGCTCAAGTCGAGATAATGCTAAAGGATCGACTCGAGGCTGTACGAAACGAAGTCTTGAAGGAGTCTGACCGGTATGAGAATGAAGCTAGGCCAAACATTAATCTGAAGGATGGCGAGGATGATGTCGATTTCGGTGCAGTATCTCATATGCAGCCAGTTTCCCGAGCTTTCACAGTCATCAATTCTGGCAATTCACTCTCAAAATTCTCCTTTAGTCACAACCATACCTCCGGCACAATATGTAAGCATTGGTTCTGGCCAGTCCCTTGCATTGGTATTTTACAACCAAAGCAATCTGTCAAAATCCGAATCACGGCCTTCGTGGACAATGCAGATGCCGGACTTTTGAACTCTGGCGCCCAAGTCTTTAACGATGTACTGGTTCTGCACGTCGATGGCGGCGCAGACAAGTATGTCTCTCTTGGCGGTACATGGCAACCCACCTGTATTGGTCAGAGTCTTGAATTTTTATCGAGCTCGCACGGGGCTCGCACTCAACGTGCCTCGTCAAACACTCAAGCGAACATTATGTTTATGCCGCGAGAAATCCATCGAATTTGTGAGCACCTCCTAACTCGGCCAACAAAGGGCAATCTGTTTTTGCGACCAGCATCAAAGTATGCTCTTGATACAATTCAGGGCAACTTGGATGCGGACACACCATTTGAAGAGATGGAGGACACGGCAGACATGACGAACGCCTTATGTACCTTGTTGCTGGATATCCTAGGATGGCTAACGACACCTGTTGTGCCAGACTCTCTTTACGATCAAGTGATGGCTGGGGCATCTACGGTAAGCATCTTGGACGCCCTGCCAAGCATCAATTTAAATGTCTTGATCTACTTGCAAGGATTTCTCAGTACTTGCATCCATGCACAAAGAGGTGACGTAAAGCTACATGATCGAGTGTGCCACGTCTTTGGTGCTGCATTGATCAGATCTTATCGTGTAGCCACAGAACAAGAGACGATGCATAAACGATTATTCGTGAGCAGACTTATCTCATCAAGTTCTTGACATAAGACTGCTTCAATACACTTTTAACCTCTCCGCAATGGTTTGCCTTGGCGCTTTGATGGTATGTATGAGTAGGGAAGAGGTCAACACGAATGTAGCAATGTCAGATTTTTTTATGTACAAATGAACAATACACCATAACAATGCAGTCTTGACAATCACTTTGGAACGAGAAAAAACAATTTTGGAAGTGCTTGTTTCTTGCAGAACGCGAATAAAGCTGACAACGACAATTTGGAACGGGGATCTGCTGTGTGCTCGTTCGAGCGTTCTCTTATCTCCTTGTGCATCGAAAACCCCTCGACTACACAGATAAAACGAGCCTGTGAGAGTGACTGCATCGCCTTCAACAAAATCTAGGACTCCTAAAATCGGTCCGATCCACTTATTCATCTACAGAGTTTGCCTGACAGCGAGCAAGCTTTTCTGCTGGAAATGAAGATTAAGATATTCTTAATCATATGAAAGCAAAGCCTGTTTTATGGTCATGGGCCTGTTCTTGCCGGACGTAAAAAGCCCGCCAACCAATCATGCATCGATCGTAGGGAAATCATGACATATGGCCTCTACAGGTAGAGCCCCTACACGCACATCATCTGAAGGACGTTTAGGCGACTTCAAATCGGTTTATGAATAGAATGGAAAAACACGTGTCAACGGTTTTCAGATTTGTATCACTTGTCAGTTCTCGTCGCGTCGTATGTAAATTGCACTGCACCACAAAGTTATATAGTCTGACACTCTGACCCGATCGTGAAAGGGGCGCACCGGTCGCAAAATGTCACTCTTGACATTGACGCTTCATCAAGCACAGCAACGCTTGCACAAGAAATCCTCCATTACACAAGGCACGAAACGGGCTCGCGAAGACATGGATCGCGAGGCGCCCGCATTGGGTAGAACACAAAAAAGGTCCATGGCACTGCATGACAATGAACGCGAAACAATCACGCGAGACACGGTTGCACGCCTCTATGCCGCACAACGAGACACGGCCACGTCTCATGCTCCCTTCCCATACCCGCGCTCCTGTGTCGATTGCGGTATACGACAAACGGACGAGAACAAGGTCGAGTTGGCACCTGGCCCGCGTGTCGAGATGGTAGAATGTCAAGGCTGTACGTCATTTGTGTGTCGCAATTGCAGCCTTACAGTCTACCACAACAATGGAGAATTTCAAGCCTGTCTTGGGTGTTCTAGCATGGCAACGTAAGTGGGTTGGGAATTCACTTTTTTTGTACAAAAGTCCAAGCGACTGCGTGTATTCTACATCTTCTATTTCGGTATTCGCGGCCGCGACATGCCTAATCTTTTCTTTTGTACAGGCCTGACTGGGATATCCACTGTGCGGAATTGTTGTATACATGTTGTAGAGACTTGCTCATTGAGCCGCTTCCGCTCATTTATATGCTGTGGTACCAAGGGCATCGATTGCCGTTGCATAGAACCATATTGTCGTTCCGGTGAAGAGGATAGAAGGATAACACGATGGTCGTCAAGCGGTGCCAAGCCTACCAACTTATCCTCTATAGCAGGTAAGGGATAGGAACGCGTACTATCGGGAACAGAAACGGAGACACTTGGCGTAAAGAAAGCCTTGATATTCGATTGCCCGCCTTTGCTCCGTACTTGTGGCTTTTTAGTATGTCGTTCTAATTTGCCGTGATTGTGCACTTCACTAGATGGCAAATTCTCCAGCACCGTCCTTGCAGTGGAGAATCCCATGTCGGCCCTAGAGGGCACCGGTACTGCTGCCTTGGTCTTGCGTGACATTACTATGCCATTCTCCAACATACATTCGCGTTCAATATCGGCCAACCATTCTGCAGATCTATCTTCGTAAACGTCTTCTGAAATGCAAAAGTTTTCTAGTTTTGGAACAGGTCGACCGAGCACAGACGCCATCTCTTTCACAACATGAATGGTCAACCTGGGTCCTCTCGATTCAAGTAAAGGGACAACGTTTTGGTGAGACAGGAAAGAGCTCAGCACTACCGACTCGTGCCGAGCATTCTTCTCTGAATAAGATAGGTACAGTTGTGATTTAGCTCTCGTCATGGCAACATAGAGTAATCGTCTTTCTTCGTCCTGTTCTGTATCCATAGCACGCGCCGACGGGATCGAGCCATGATATACTCCTGGTACAAAGACGACTGGCCACTCTAGCCCTTTCGCACTGTGGATAGTGCTTATGACGAGACTCGGAGTCGCGTCCTCCTTCTGAGCACCCGAGTCAGACATCAGTGATAAGACTGCAAGTAATCGATCCAATGTGCTTTGAGAATGTTCCACGACTTCATGGTCCTCAATCACGGGCAAGTCCAGCTCTACCTCATTTTCTGCCAGGATATCACTAGTCTGCAGGAATTCTTGTACGTCATCCAATCGCTCTGAATGGTCTTCCGGATAGTGCTCCTTGAGATACTCTCTAAAACTGATCTCCTCCATGATCGTCTTCAGCAACACATCCATGGACAACTGCAAATCATCCTTTACGCACTGTCTACAGTGCTCTATAGTGCGCACGAGTTGAGACAGTCGTCTTTCCATGCTGAGATCTCGCTTTTTGGATAAAAGAATTGATCCATTGGCGGCTGCTTTCAGTGTTCGCCACAAGGACTTGCGAATTTTGCTGCTTTGGAGCACCAAATTATCGATTGACACTTGTCCGAATTTCCTTGGCGGTACATTCACCACCTCGAGCAGCGCCAGTGACGTTTCATCATGAATCACACGCAAATAATTCACCAGAATCCGTATGTGTGGTCTTTCCAAGAACTTTCGTGCATTACTTAATCGGTAATTGACCTTGTTGCGCTGCAGCGCTTGCTCAATAGGCAAGGTCAAAGAAGCACTGCGGACCAAGACTGCGAAATCATTCACTTTGAGTAAACCGGATGTGCCTGAGATAAGTCGAAGGACTTCCTTCGCAAGCCAGTCGGCCTCGTTTTTCGCATTTCTGAGGACCCTCAGTGTTGGAGGCGAACCAAGAACGTTGTCAGTCTCTAAACGTTTCAAAGGCCTTGCTGAATCTTGCTCAATGATAGCAGAGGCAGCAAAGACAATCGCACCTGTAGACCGGTAGTTCTGCTTCAGATGATACTCTACACAATTGTCGTACGTGATGTGCATGCGCCGGAAGTTCTCTATATCAGCAGCTCGAAAACCATAGATTGATTGATCATGATCTCCCACAATTGTAAGATGTCGTCTCTGCTGAGCGAATAATTTCATCAAATCATATTGTTGACGAGAGGTGTCCTGGAACTCGTCCACAAAGACGTTTTCGATGTTAAATACAAGTTTTGGACAGGCAGTGAGCAATTCGATGCCTTTCAAAATCAGATCGTCAAAGTCCAATAGACTGTGTTTGTACAGGTGTTCTTGATACTGAGTGTACACAACCAGCAAGTCATTTCGATTGCCCTGACTTAAAGGCAACGGGAATATTTTCGCATTCAGTATTTCCGCCAGAGCGTCGACAGAGATGCCCTGGCTTTTGAGAGTGCTAATGTGGCTCAGACAAGAACCGGCCGTTAATGATGTTTCATCCTCGCCATCTTGTGCAACAACCTGTTTTGCCTTTCGCAGAGTTTTCAAGACTTTTGCAACGACACTCCTAGATTCAAGCGTGTCTGAGACCTTGATATTCTGCCCTAGACCGATATTCGTGCCGTATCTTTGCAAGTACCTTAGCGCGACCGAATGAAATGTGCCTACGATAAGCTTCTTGGAGCATTCTTGTCCGATCAACAAAGCCAACCTTTCCTTCAATTCGTGGGCAGCTTTGTTGGTGAACGTGACTACTATGATACGCTCCGGAGGGATATGTTTTTTTGCTACCGCGAACGCGATTCGCACGGTCAGCACACGAGTCTGCAACATTAGTCTAAGCAGATTTTCTGTATAAGAAATTTCCAACCTTTCCACTACCCGGTCCAGCCAGGATTTGCAGCACTTCGGCCTGATGTAGAACGCACTCTAGTTGCTCACCATTGAGATCTTTCAGTATTGCGTTCATAGTATCGTGGCGGGTCGTTTGTGAGAGCTCTAATATGTGGTTATGATCATATTATGAGTGAGTTGAATCATATTTATTGGCATCGAAGCTGATAGCTATCAGCATGGCTACTAGTTGCACTCAGACAAAGGAGTTGCCCAAGTACATGGACGAAGCAGTTATGGCTCCAGTGAATGGCATTGAATTCATATTTTGAGGTTCGCGTACAAAATGGCGCACGAGTCGCGTTTATGACTTCCTGCATGCACCACGTCTGTTCTCTTGGTGTGCTATTGCTACGTACAGCGCAGTACGAGAATCATAGCTTCTATCATTCAGCAATATACATGATGATGTGAACTATGATAAATGACTTCTGCTGTTGTGGATCCTTTTGAGGGATATTGTATCAATTATCGTAGCAGCAGAAGCTAAATAGATATGCGTCTCCAAGTGGAATCGAAGACGCGGTGGCCGAGCACAACAGCAGAGACACACAAAGTCTAGCAGATATTGTTTCAGTGACGAATCTGTAAGCCTCCATAATCACAGTCTAATGGGATATGCAGCTCTAACCTGCTGATCAAACATGGCACGTAGAAAGTGAATGACAAACAAGTTCAATCCCAGTATTGTATGAGACCATCGTGACCTGCCGTAGCAACCTTTGAGGTTTCTTGTGGGTGCCATTGAATTTGTGTAAGTGGTCCTTTGTGGGCAGCAAATTTGGACAACAATTTGCACGTCTTCCAGTCCCAGAAACAGGCAAACCCACCTGCGTCGCCGGAACTCAAGTATTTACCGTCCGGCGAGAAGGAGACATCAATACCATAACCTCCACATCCATGACCTTTGAACAATTTTCGCTTCTGTATTTTGACCTTGTCAAGGGCAGAATATACCACAATCTGATTATCGAGCGATTGGCATGCAACATACTTGCCTGACGGATGGGCTGATACAGCAGGCATGGAATGCATTTCCGGCGCGGCTATCAGCTTGATAGGTACAGGGATTCCATACTCCCATGCTCGGAGAGATTTATCGTCCGATGTTGTCAAAAACCGCCTGTTTTCGTCTATATATGTAATCGTGTTGACGGGTCCGAGATGGTGATCGTACTCTTGCACCATCTCGCCTGAACTCATATCATACTGAAGTATTTTGTTGTTGGACATGCCAGCCAAGAACTCATTCTTCTCTGGATGAATTTTGATCACGTACGGGATTTTGCCAGTTCCATACTTGGATATACATTGACCAGTTTCCGTGTCCCAGAGTTTCATGTGTGAATCATAGCCTGCACTCAAGAATTTAGTGCCGTCAGCCGTGAAACAGATGTCGCGTACGGCTTTCGAATGACCTGCATATTCGCGCAACAGCGCACGATTGTGATGACAATCCCAAAGCATCACTTTCGAGTCCATAGAGCTCGACAGAAGTAAATGACCAGAATTCGGAAAGAAACGTAGAGCCGAAATATCTTTCTGGTGACCTTTCCATGTATGAATGTTCTTCTTCGGAATAAAGCACTCCTCTTCGCCGGCAGCCTTTCGTAAATCTATGTCTAGATCCTGTGGAACATGCATATACGTCCTGCCTAGATAATCTCGAAGAGAGTCGCCGTAAAATTCGGAGCGTTCCGCCCCATGGTTAGTTTCAATTCTAATGTCTCGACCTCTATCAATCTCTGGCTTAGTATTTGGAATGGCCATTTCGGGCTCATACTCTGTATCAGAGGGCAAATTATCTTCGTCCGAGGGAGCCTCCGTCGCATACTTGGCCCACGGTCCTTTCCAGGCGGCTTCACCATCAATGGTAGAAAGACTGCCCGGCTCTTCTCGTTTTCTTTTCAGAATTCTTTTCTGTTCTTTCTTGGAAATGGTCTGCTCATCGCCAGCGTAGCCATTTGCTAGAGCTTTCGCATGAGTCTGATATTGTTCTCGGAAGAATGCTTCATTGTACGACTGCTCCTCTGCAAGCCCAGTAATGATATTCTTCCTAGTCAAGCCTTTTGAGTTGAACGGGTTTAGTGGGCCTTGTACAGGCCTTGTCATGTCTTCATATGCGATATTGGTGGTAAGTCGTTTTTCAGAGTTCTTCGAGAGCACCACACTCAAGCGTGTCGGATCCTGAAGCGAGACTGACGGAGCGGCGACCACGCTAGGTTTGGTCGCACGCAACTCGAGATCAGTCGTCTCTGTTTCTGAATCGTCGCCATAATCCACAAGACCCATGATTCGGGCGCGACCAAGAGTGATATGTAATAGCAAAGTGACAATTCGATGAAAGGAACAAAAAAGGTTCGGCTCCGCATTCTTGACCAGTTATATCTGGACATGACTCACAATCAAGCAATCAGAAGTGTATCGAAGTCGATTTCAGTGTGTAGACACAATCTTCACATTAGCCGTATGTATATAGGGACCAGGGGCTTATATCAACGCCGCAACTGACTTAGAGGCTTTGTAATTGGACTCGCTGATGTGGGTCTTGATCGTTCCTGCATCTAGCGAATATAATCTGGTCAGTCACGAACGTTGGCTGCGACCTGGAACGAGTCTGAGCATAGGAAGAGTTCAGACGAACGATATCATCTACGAGTCTGCGAAGTCCGTCTCCAAGTTGCATGCTACAATTCGTGTTGGCCACGAGGTCCCTGGCTCATCTTCTGACTTAGATCAACGCAGTGTTCTCACAATCATCGATCATGGCTCAAAGTTTGGCACTCATCTCCGGACTTCTGGGGTCGAAGAAGAGATTCAAGTTCATAGCGAAATGCCAGTCCAGTCCGATGAGATTCTTCTTCGCCTAGGCAAAGCTACAGGCGCGATTTGCACGATCCGTTGGCTTGATATTGTCTTCACGCTGTCCAACATGAAGCTCTCTTTATTTCAGGCACATTGTGATGCATTAGATATTAAAATATGTAAAGAGTATCATAGTCGGACGACTCACGTCATCACGAACAAATACAACACATCGAAAGCTCTACAAGCGCTCGTTTTGCAGAAATCAATCGTGGGTCCAAATTATGTCACGGCCATGTACGAAAAAGCGGCGGCTCTGCAGTCGAGTATGGCGTCCCTTCCCAATCCAACTCTGGTACAATATCTGCCTACGGACATATTCAGTGAAGAGTTCGGACACCAGGTCTTCTTGGCAAAAGCCGGCAGAGAAACATGCTTCATGGGCTTGACGTTCTGCTTCTTCACAGTCGAACAACACAAGAGTCTTCTAGGACCTATCGAAGCCGGCCGCGGCCAGGCTGTTTTATATGAAGGTGATTTCGAGCCAATTGAGATGCAACACTTTCTTCATAGATACACCAAGCCAGTAGTCATCCCTCCGGTCAATGACGAAAGTCGCACTGAGATCCTTGATAAATTATCGTCACTCGTTGGCTGTGTGTCAATAAATCAGGGCCAATTTATACATGTCATCCTTTCTGATGGCCGCCACGAAGTCTACTCAGCGTCCCGGACAAAATCTCTTGATAAAGATGTGCTGTATCAGAAATTAGGAATACAAGCCGAGCATCAGCAGCAAAGTCCTCCTCTACCTGAGCTAACGTCGAGTTTAAATGTGCCTCAGACACAGGAGACTCAGCTGCCTGTACCAATACAGGAACCTCTCAATTCATTGAAAGATGAAACACCGTCTGTCGTCCCTCGCAGGATCGTTTCCCGATCATTCAAGCCATTATCTTCTTTCGATGATGACTTATTTGGAAACATTCCCGATATGGCACTACGGAGGAGAGGTTCTGAAAAAGGAAACTCGACTTCACTTGGCCACAGATCTTCCATGCTTGCTAGAGCACCTTCGGAGCCTGTAGACCTGTTTGACTCTTCATTCCCACCTGCTCCAAGCCAGATGCCGTCTCTAAATGCACAGAGTTCACAAGTACAGCCAGAAACACAGACTCAAGTCTCCATGACGCCGCACACTAATAGGAAGCGTCCGTGGGAAGGTAGCGAATCGCCTAGCACAACAGCTCTACTGAAGGAAACGAAGAGAACGAAGAGATCATATATGGACCACCTAGACGCCGTGGAGGAAGGATTTGAGTTGGCACCAACTGCTACAGCATTTGAAAAGTCGCGGTCGCAAACGCAGTCGAAGCGGCTTGAAAGTATCTCAATTGACACGAGGACCAGTAACGACAGTACAGAGCGACCTGGAAAGGAATCCAAGGTCCGAAAAAGTGCGGTGATCACGGAAGAGCAGATTCTAAAGACTCTCAAAGTCAATAAGCAGAGAATCGAGCAAGAAACGCAAATCATAGTAGACAATGATGGAATTGACAGTACTGCAAAGAATCTCGGTACGGTTGAATTCTTTCGAGTCGACCTGACCAACGACTACGAGTCTAGGCAAGCGACCGCACAGTCCGCCTCATCTCGATGGAACACTTCTTGGAATGGTCGAAAGAACTTTAAGAGATTCCGACGAGCGACGCGAGATGTAAATCCAGATGCTAGTGCCTCCCGTTCTGCCATCATGATTAGACTGGTTGAGTCTAAACCATCGAACCGTGCTACTGCTGACATGCAATGGCTGGAGACATCCACGACAAGAGAAGCGACTCATCGATCTTCCTTTGGCGTCACAGAGAAGAGTCAGTCTCGTGTCGATGAAGGGAATTTGCGTGGGAGGAGCAACCAAGTATCCGCCCGGTCTTCTAAAGACAGTAGCGTTGGTGCGCATGTATCGTCAATGTCCCGCAAGAGCCAATCATTGTTTCTACCAGATGAGTCTGACAGTGACGATGACCCCTTGAAGTTTAGGCTCTAGCGAACCTTTTGTACTTATTATTAGAATTACTCCAAGAACCCTGTGCGAATTTGCATGCCTAGAAGCGCGCTTGCAATGCAGTGTAGCATCCTTCCATTGATCACCAACACATCTCTGGTAGTGCACAGTGATGTCACTGCAAAGTGACAGTGATCGGCACGAGGAAGGACTTTTAAAGTACTCTTCGCCTTGGCAGTGCTTTATAAAGAAGTACATGAGTACGATATTGTTCCCCTTGGGAATTTTATCTCGAGAGCGCAAAACTAGCCTCCATCTGTTGCACTTGTCTTTGCCCCGTGCTCAACAGATATTTGATTTTAACTACATCCGTTTCCGTTCTGTTTCGCTCAAAATCACGTCTCGCCCAGTCTCTCAATTCGCGACGTGTCGTGCTGTCGAGTGCCCTGATGGATCGTTGGATGCGGCGGTACAAGACGACACACCGTGCGCGCAGAATGAAATGGTCAAGACTATATGTATATTGCTTTGGCAGACGAGTCGAACTTGCATAGTGTCGAAGAAGAGTCAGACCCATACTCATAACTGATATCAATCTAGGATCGCATAGGAATGGAATAATTGAAAAAGGAAAAGAAGAAATTCAGTTGCCCAATTTCATTTCTTCCATATTGCGCATTGTGTAACGGCTCCAATGAGAAGCCGGAAATTCCTTGGCAATTCTGACGTATGCGGGAAGTTGTCGTTGCACAAGCAAAGCACACTCGCGGTGTTTCCATAAGACTGACTGTAAGACAAGATCTGCTGACTAGGAGACTACCACAATCAAGACTCGGGCTTGGATCATGTCAGGATCATCGCATCATACCTCCAAAGCAAAGAAAATCTTTGATAAGGGCTGGGCTTTGGCGGATAAATATGTCGGCGAACCATCAAACAGGCTTGTTGGCAAATGGGGTGTAAGGGCCGCGAGCCACGAATCAAGATCCTTCTAAGATTGCATAGATTGAATCATTTTGGCCGACTACAACCGATAAGGAATTGGACAAGGCGAGCCGTATTCTAAGAGTCTTTACTCTGGATGGAGGAGTTGAGACCACGGAGAATGTCAAGGATAAAGATGGCCATAAGAAACAGCAAAAGTACAGTCCGTAAATGCGCCAGGAATGAGAAGCTGACGTCGCTTAGGGTTCTGAAAAAAATCCCACCAGAAGTCATTGCCAAGGCGAAAGGCATCGCTGTCTTCACAGTCTTCCGTACCGGACTACACTGGTCAGCAGCTTCCGGCTCTGGCATTGTTGTGTCAAGGACAGCCGATGGTTCTTGGTCTGCACCCAGTGGAATATTGGTGCATACGCTAGGCATAGGATTCATGGTGGGCATTGACATTTATGATGTCGTTCTTGTCCTCAACACCGACCAGGCTGTGGATTCCTTCAAACATGCCCGAGTCAAGCTCGGCGGAGAGGTAGCTGTGGCAGCAGGCCCGGTGGGCGATGGCCGCATGCTAGACGTGTCTCGGGCAGCGAGCTGGAGCTACACCAAGTCGAAGGGCTTCTATGCTGGTGCACAATTGGATGGTACAATCATCATTGAACGTGGCGATGAGAATGAACGCTTCTATGGCCAAAGGATGAAAGCAGCCCAAATACTAGCTGGAAATATTCCGCGACCACGGGCCGCTGAAGGACTATATCAGACTCTAGCTGCTGCTCAAGGCTTGCAAACAAGCACTGACAAGATACCCCAGGGTCTGGCGCCGTCTGAGGAGAATCACAAGGTGGATGAGAAATTGGTGTCTGGAGATGGTAGCGAGCAAAGTTCCGCTGAAGCACCACCAAACTACGACGCTGTTGTCGGCGGTGCTTCACAGCAATCTTCGTATCTGGTAGACAAGTCGAGCGCACATTGAAAAGACCTAAGCTGTATCTAATGAGTACCTGCTCGCAAATCTCCATAAACTTGTTCAAAACTGGTAGAAATGACATGGGTCGGCCGAATGAGAATGCTTACAAACAAGCCTGTCTATTGCTCATGCTGATTGTATCGTTTACGAGCCCACTCGGTACTCTTGAGAGCATGGTGATTCGTGAGTATTATTTCTATGAGAATGAAGGTCACTCTGGGACATGCGGGAAACACAAGCCATCACAGATATCGATATTCTGTTCATGGAATTTTCCACGGAATTGGGATATAACGACATCTACTTCGGACACGAAACCGTCTCTGAAAGGAAGACATATGAAAACGCTGTACTCAGTTTTGTACTGAAAGGCAATTTGAGTTCGGTAAGAGGGACAGATGAGACAACTTTGAAAGTGGTACTCTTGCAACAAAGCCTCGCTCGAATGGAAAAGACTGATACGCTCTTGAGCCAAGATCAAAACATCAAATCAAGGAAAGACACAACTGATCTGCTTGCACTCGATGGAACCTGTAATGGCCTTTGATGCCACTCCTTTTCTCCACTAAGCAGGTATGCTCGGCCCTTGTGCGCTCGGGACCACATAGACTGAGCGATGCTCTTAGTTATTGATGTCCTACAAGCATTATTTTCAGATACAAAGTTGCTTCCTTGCTTTTCAAAGCGGACTGAGCTTAGCAGTCATTCATCACGTCCATCAATCTTCCGTCGTTTGTTCAAAAATTCCGTGCAAAAGTGAACATATTGAGTTTAAGTCGAATACGATATCGATTAAAAGTATCCTACAACGTGCGTTGTCCTTGTTCACAGCGCGCATAGACAAGTCAACACTTGCTCCTACTCGCGATCCAACCCAAAACTGCATGCCCCTGACCCCTGCGCGTTCTCGATCTGTCACGTTGTCAGTCTCGATATTGCTGAACTGAGATATCAGGGAAAATGGTTGTGCTCGCAGCATCAATATGCACCAGGGGTGGAAAGGTTGTCGTTTCGAGACAATTTCGCGACATGCCCAAATGTATGTTGTGTTATTACTGGACGTTCACATCAGACCATGTCTAACCCATTATAGCTCGTGTAGAAGCTTTACTGTCTAATTTTCCCAGACTCTTGAGCTCTGGCACACAACACACAACAGTGGAGACTGAGCATGTGCGTTATGTGTACCAGCCTCTAGAAGAGTTATACATGGTGCTCATCACGAATCGACAGTCAAACATCTTGCAGGATATCTCTACGTTGCACCTCTTTGCACAGGTCGTCACTAGTACTTGTAGGACCTGCAACGAAGGCGAAATCGTTCGAAATGCATTCGAACTCATCATGGCATTCGATGAAGTATGCTCTCAGGGCTATTGCGAAAATCTCACCTTACCACAAATCAAAAACTTCCTAGAAATGGATTCGCATGAAGAAAAGATTCAAGAAATCATTGAGAAAAACAAAGAACTTGAAGCGAATGAGGAAAGAAAGAGGCGAGCGAAACAGCTCGAAGTGCAGCGCAAAGCAATACAGAAACGATCAGGAGGCTCAGGGTCAGGATATGGTCCCAATGGATATTCTGCGGTTTCTCCCCAGCCGTCATACGTCGACACACAACCTGCACCCTCCCTACCTGCGTTTGAGTCCAAGTTGACTAAAGCGGCTTCTGCTCCAAAGGGCAAGGGCATGGCGCTAGGGAAAAAATCAAAGCAAGCTGATCTCTTCAATGCCGTGCGTAGCGAGGCAGAAGCTGTTCCATTGATGGCAACTCCACAAGCCGCCGCGGAAGAAGCAGCAATTGAGAAGCAACCAGCTGTGGATATGGAGGCTGTTCACATCAAAGTGACGGAACATTTCAGCGCCAAGGCCAATCGTGATAGAGGTGTTGAAAGTATGGACATCAAGGGAGACTTGACCTTACTTGTCAGCGACAGAGATTCCGGGAAAATCAAGGTTTTGTGTGAACTTGATGAGAAGATTCCAGGCATACAGATGAAGACGCATCCAAAGATTGACAAGTCCACCTGGGCAAACTCCTCAGTCATTGCCTTGAGTGATACCACCAAGTCTTTCCCGATTGACACGTCTATCGGTCTAGTTAGATGGAACTCGAAACAGACTCCAGCAGACTTTGAGTTGCCCATTACAGTGACTTGTTGGCCGAATGTAGGAAATGGCACATGCGAAGTTACTGTCGAATTTGAGTATACTGGTACGACTGAGCTACAGAATGTCACTATCCTAATACCGTTGCTTCACGATCAAGACCCAGAGATCGGGGAAGCCACCATCAGCGACAGCGAGGTGAGTGTCAATACCAGTTCGAGTAACTTGGAATGGCGGCTGCCCATAGTTTCGGAGGACATTGCCTCCGGCAGTCTTGAATTTTCCTGTGCCGCAGATGACGCAGATGAATTCTTCCCAATTCTGGTGGACTATCACCAGAGCACAACACTCTGTGGCCTTGATGTGGGAGATGTCATTTCGGCCGGCGATGAGGCCGGCGGAATTCAGTTCAGCAAGGAGATGATCGTCACCGGCTCAATCACAATAAGCTGAGTGTGCTAGTAAGTGTCGTATTTATATAAGCAGATGTCCGCCATAGTAAAAGCGGCCTATTTTATACTAGAAAAAATTCAGGCTTGCACCGATGTCCGCATATGGTCTAAAATAAGTGAAATATGTCGCTCGGTCATGTCTGTGCTTGTCGTGTCTTGTAGTATCGCTTCCAGGTCCATTGTCAGGCCGAGGGAGAGGGCCTTGTCTGCAGCTGCAGCATTGACCTTCTTTTTCAGGGAAGATCGATTCTCAAATGCTTTTGACGCTTTTGCGGCCGTGGCAATAATGGTGTCATCTATCCCTGCCATACGGGCCACATTGAGACCATGACTGTGTGAACAAATCCCGTCGGTCAATTTATACAAAAACGTCACATCTTGTCCGTTTTCACCGAGCAGGAAATCCATATACTGAAAAATGATTTCCGGGTGATGTCTGAATTCATCTACGAGATTTCCATAATGAGTGGAGAAGAAGCCGAGGCAGCCTTTATAGGTTGCGAGGTAGTGGAGGACACTGCATGCGATTGCCATGCCGTCAAAAGTCGAAGTGCCTCGTCCCAGTTCATCAAGCACAATCAAGCTGCGATGTGTGGCATTACTCAGAATAGTGGATGTTTCATTCAGTTCCACCATGAATGTTGACTGTGAACCTGCAATGTTGTCTTTGGCGCCGCCGGTCCTGACGGAGACTTGATCTACTGGAGTAAGATGTGCCGCTTTTGCTGGAACATAGTGGCCCAATTGTGCGAGAATCACACCGACACAGGTGGAGCGTAGAAGAGTGGATTTACCAGCCATGTTTGGACCCGTCAATAGACTCAAGCTCGGTCTCTCGCCTCCCAATTCGATCGTGTTTGGAATGTAGCTAGTACCGACACTTTGCGTGACACACGGATGTCTTAGACTCTCAAAGGAAATGCTACTGCGTTCGCCTTCAAGGAAGACTGGGCGGCAACTAGGCTCTGCCAGAGACTGTGATGATTTGGCCAGCGAGTAGAGGCAATCAATCTTGGCGACCGCCCGAATCAGTTGTGACCAGGACTTGTAATCCTTGTCAAACCTTTGGTAGAACCTCTGCTCCAAACCATCCACTAAAGCTTTGTGTAATTCTCGCGATTCCTGTAGCTCTCTTACAAGTGCTTTGACAGCTGGCGACCAATATCTGGTAACTGCTTTGGTGGCCGACAATTGCGACCAGTCCTTGGGTACTTTGACGGATGCCGGAACCTCGATCTGATTGATTTCCTTTGACTGTCCAATATTGACAAACCTCAATTTGGAAGTCTTGAGATCTTTTTGATATTGTACCAAGAGTGGCTGAAAGGCTGCTTCAATCGCTTGAATATTTGCCTCCGAGTCATCAAATTCCTTTTCAGCACCAGGAGCAGGAATGATGTACCCTGGGACGTGCTTTCCTTTTTCATCTTTCGACCCTTGTGCAATATCCCAGTCAAACGCCTTGCGAAGCGTCTCCATTGTGGCAGTCATATCGGGAGCTTCATTTAGTATTATGGCAAGCAGAGATCCAGACTGTACAGAATCCTTCAGCTGGTCCAGTGCGGAGACGATGTTGGAGAACCCATGCAGGACTTTGACAAAGTCAAGAACTTTGCACCGACCGCAATGAATCCGTGATATCATGCGCTCGAGATCTGGCAGTTTTGAGAACCCATCTCGGATCTGCTCTCGGACTTCGATGTGTGAATTGAGATAGTCCACCACGTCGAGGCGAGCATTAATTTCCAGTGGATCTTGAAGAGGATGGCACACCCATAATTTCAGCATTCTTTTGCCAAACGGTGTGACGCACCGATTGACTAGAGAAAACAAGGTCCCTTCAGTACTGCCATCTTCATTTGCGAAAATGTCTAAATTGAGAAGGGATTGACCGTCGAGAACTAAAGAGGAGCGTGATTGCAGTGGATCGTACTTGTTGAAATTCCCAATCGAGCACAAGTCTTGATCAAGTTTCAAATTCTTCAGATACCATAAAAGTCCACCAAATGCACTACCAGAAGCGACGTCAGCCAGCATATTGCGGACGTGCTCTGGAATATCTGCAAGATCATCGCCAAAGTACTTGGCTGCTTGGACTTCCGCGAGTGATCTTTCTTCATCCCAAAATTCGCTCTCAGGTTTAATCCAATTAAGTATTGCATTTGAGGACAAAACCCCTTTGATGGCTTTCAGACTAGCAGGACTGAGACGCCCTTTCTCTAAGACAAGTTCTCGTGGTTTGATTTGCGCGAGCAAGGTATCTAGCTTGGTTCTCGCCATGTCGTCCGCAAAGCTGGACAGATAGAACGTCCCTGTGGCAGTATCACAGAATGCAACACCAAATGAAGGAATAGCATGATCTGTATCGCATTCAGTCTCCTTGATGGCCATCAAGAACGTTGACATTTCTGACAATAACATGTTCGAATCCACTAGTGTCCCTTGAGTCAAGACTTGCGTCAATTCACGTCGCACTATTTTCTCCTTTTTGGCTCCTGCTGCTCGATCTCTCAAATCCTTGCCTAGAATTGATTCCATTTGATCCACTCTAGCGACACGGTAGCCTTTGGCAATGAATTGTCCAGCCCATGTATCAAAGGTATAATCCGGCACTCCTGCCATTCTTAATGCACCAGCACGCCCGCCACTCATTTTCCAATCAAACAATTGGTGTGCAATCACGGCATCTTCCTCATAAAGCTCATAGAATTTTCCTTTAAAAGTTTAGTAGACTTCCTGCGTACATGTTCACACCTGCTCACCTTTTTGAAAAAACACTATACTGTCAAAATTCTGGCTTTTCTGCTCCCAAAACTGTTTTTCGAAGTTGCCAAACTTTGCAGACGCAGATTTAGGGATATACAGGGTTCTTGAATTGTACTCTGGAGTGCCCACTTTGTTACCATCTGCATCCTTGATATTTCCAGGCTTCAGCCATTCACTTTCGACCATTAGCAAAATACTCTATATTACAGACCGGGCTCTTACTATCCTCCTTCAACCAACTGGTCTTGTTTCGATAAAGGGACTATAGTAGACATTCGAGACGACGACTCACGCACGAGTCGAGGTGGCGATGATTTTCCCGCGTCTGGGGCAGTAGGAGTGTCTGGACCAGACTCGCGAGCAAGCCGGAGAGGTTCCTGAGGGGTAGATAAGAATGCAGCCAACTTCTTGCTGCTGGGCTGATTGAAAGATAGCTTTGGCGGTGGTGGTTTTACGGCCGACTTGCTGGCTTTGTTTGTGATTGGGGTTGTATCGGACTGATTTTCGCACTCCAGCATGTCTTGATCATCCACGGAATCACAATAATCGTCATCCGAGTCCTCCATTCGAGTAACCTTGCGACGCTTCCGAGGTCGGGTCGTTGTGATGATCTCCTCGTCATCAGGTTCGTCACTTCCATCCTCCTCTTCCGTTGGTGGCGTGGTGAGGACGCCAGTGCTCGATACATTCGTTCGCGATGGGGTACAGAGAGACGTCGGACTCGAGGTAATTGCGGGTGACGACGTGCAAGGATGAAGCGGGGACTCTATTAGCTTGGACGGTGTCTTCTTGAAGAAAGAAGCTAGCGTAGCCTGCTTCGGTCCTTTCTTGGCAGACATTGTTGTGTTGTATATGAGCTGCGACTGAAGCTTCAGAGTCGATCAGATGGATGTTACGAAGTAGACTGGCTCATGGAGAGCAGGTTGCTTTGTCGTTAGCCTGCATTTCAGTCATTAACGCGTGCGCGTCTACGCGCTTGAGATGCATGAGACACGTGCTAGTTGCAGGATGATTGGCTATTTTTACAGATGCATGCTGTCTAATGGTCTACATGCAGAGACTACTTCTTCCTGTCCAAGAGAACAGGCTTCAGTACGCGGTCATCAAAGTCCAGGAACCACTGACCGCGATCCTCGGGCATCGATTGAAGTGCATCCTTGAATGTGCTCAGTAGTGTGCTAGACTGGCTTGCTGGATTGGCAAGAGGAGGAAGATCGGACCCGGACGAATCACCACTGTCTATTCGTGCAAGAGGCATTGATACGGAGGGGGATCGTGCCCGAATCATTGCTGCTCTGTCCTCGTGTCTCTCTCGACCACTCATTCCAGCAGGTAGCGGCAAGGAAGTCTGCGGCGCCAAATGTCCTCCTTCCTCCACGTCAAATTCGTCGTCAGAAACCTCTTCTTCCGGAGGAACTTGCGTTCTTATCCCGAGTATTTGTAGCATTTGTCCAATGGTGCCGCCGAAAACGATTACCGTCAGGACGACCACCACAAGAATCGTGGCCTTGAGTGTCGCGGCAAACTCTCCCTCTAACCCTGCAGCGAGGGCTACACCCACGGCGCCTCTCAACCCTGCCCAAAATAACATGACTTGATAGGCATTTGAAAGTTCACCTTCTGCTGATGGTGCTGCATTTCGTGATCGGTGTCTCAGAACTATGTTGATCACGGATGACAAGGGAAAGACGGCCGCATAACGAGCGCAGCATACCGCCACCGTCGTAACCAAGATGAACATGGGTTTGTAGATGAGATCAATCTCCGTGAATAATGAGAGACCAAGGTAGATGAAAATGAAGTTCTCTGCCAATTGCGCCAACAGCTGAAATAAATACTTTGTGGACAATTGTGTTCGCCTCGACATGTTATAGTATGCATAGTGTTTCAAGGTGATGCCACAAAACAAGAGTGACACGATACCAGACATGTGACAGCCGTTCGAGAAGAAATAAGAGCTATAAGCGAGCAATAGGATCAGACAGCCTTCAATCTGTGGAAACCTCCTCAAGTGACTATGTTTGAGCATTAGTGCAGTGCCAAGACCGATGCTGATGCCAATGACCAAGGACACGAAGAATGTGACCAAGAAAATCCCTATACCTCGGAAGAGCGAACTGATATGCATGGGTTGACCATGAAATTGCGACAATGTCTCAAACATGACGATAGACACTGCATCGTTCAGGAGCGACTCGCCAAAGATGATTGTGTATAATTTCGGGTCGACTTTGTAGGACGTGAAGATACTGAGGACTGTTACTGGATCGGTAGCGCTCAAGGTGGCCCCCACACTAAGGGCTTCAACGAAAGTGATGGGTATGCTCTCGATACCTATCGAAGTCCAGAGAAAGACGAGTATGCCAATGACCACTGCCGAGATGAAGGTTCCAAGGAAGGCAAATGTCAGGATCGTGCCAAAATTTCGAAAGAAGTTTGCTTGATGTAGCTCATACCCGCTATTGAGAATGATGGGAGGTAGGAGGATATTGAAGAAGTACGTATACTTGAATGTGACGAGCTTTTGTATATCTTGTCCAGGACTCAAACGGACAGCCAGGCCGACGACCATACCGCCGAATATCGAAATGACCGTTTCGTGCACTGCCCGAATTTTCCGCGCCTGAAGAAAATAAGACGTACACAACGCTCCAATCAGCAGGACGATGACGATGAGGAGTGCCCAAGATTGATACACTTCCTCTACTGAAGGATCGGAAGGCTCGACATCAGGATCATCAGCTTCCACGTCCCGTTTGAGTATGGCATTCGCCAACTTGACTATCAGCATGCTGGACCCGGTTCCAGCAAAATCTGACGGCCTGAATAACACACACTTTGCAGTCAATGAAAAGAAGGTCGAGCAGACGCGGGTCGTGTCAGTGACTCAGTGGGGGTGGGTCCAGAATCAGTGGCAGAATTGGCGTTTCAGATTGCAGCAAACACATGGACAAGTAGCAATCAGCAAACGTACAATGAAAAGTCAACTTCCGGCTGCTTACTACAGTGAAGCTATTTCATCATCGTCAAACCAAGGCTAGACACTCGCCTTTGCTACAGTATTCATACAAGCGAGGTGCTGACAGAGCGCTCTTGCCGCGGGGACGCGACAAATCAAAGGCAACAAACACCACTTGCATAACTCACACTCCCATCTGTAGTATCAGTGACTCGGTTGCTCTGCCGATAGTCCAGAAACCCAAAGTGGTTCGTCTGCCCGACATCCTCCATCGCGGCAAGCATGACACCGATTGGGTGTCGACCACAAATGGTATTTCGTGTCCTACTCAAGTATAAGGAAAAGTCATGATGTGAACCTGCTTCAATCAGAGCCATGCCTTCACGATCCAACTGCTCGATGGATTTCCAGATTGGAACACTTGGTAAAATGTCTTTTACTGTCACACGCTTGATGGCAGGAGAATCATCTGCTTGGTAATAAGTATAAGAGAACCTGGGCCCCCAGTGGCAGAAATCGCTAGAGATGACAAAAGCATTGCTTTTGTTTTGTAAATACGGCGAGAGAATTTTCCCGAACCTGACTTCAGCTTCATAGTCGAGATTGCCAACGAGAATGGGGACTATTGGAACGCGTGCCGCGATGTATCTCAAGTATGGTAATTGCATCTCAATAGAGTGCTCCTCTTCGTCTACCTCTAGCGCCATATCATCAAAGACACCCGTGTCTCTCAAGTTTGAGATTGTTTCTGTGTCGACTGTCAGATCGCCAAAAGGGGTAGCATAGTTGGCACATTGGCTTAATGCACAACCTTTCAGATAGAAATGATGAGAGGGACCGAGTATGAAGATTCTCTTGATACCAGCCAGGTCCAACGCTTTAAAACCATATGCTGCAGTGGGACCTGAGTATTTGTATCCCGCATGTGGACTAATGATTGCCCGACAACCCTGCAAGGAATGATCTTTGGAAGGTGTATCTGAAATGAAAGAATCGAGCTGTCTTGTCAATGGTTGTACTCCTTCTGGATACCATGAGCCTGCATGGGTCGCTTTGCGCGTTGCCATGCCCGGCGTTCACCGATTCTTTTGTGCGTGAACCCTGTCCTGGACCTTCTCCACGGCGAGTCTGCTCTGTGGGTTGTGCACAAACTTATTGTGGGGTGTCTCTAGGTGAGCTCACAACCAGAACGCACCAAGATCTTCTACAAACTAAAACACTCGTTGAGGAAACGTTTCTTATACTGCATCTGCGTGCCTCTCGATGTCGTCTCAGAAGGAGAACAAGCCGCGCGACACGCGCCTTATTCACTTGCTGTTGAGTTCGCTCAACGTGACTTCATACGAGGAAAATGTGCCGTTACAGCTGCTTACTTTCGCGCACCACTACACGCACTCTGCTTTATCCGATGCTCAAATGTTTCAAGACCATCGCAACGGGAAAGAGATGGAGGTCAGCGACGTCAAGTTGGCTATTGGTAGCAAAATGAACCATAGCTTCAAAGGCGCACCACCCAAGGAGTTTTTGCTCGAATTGGCGGGTGAACGCAACAGACGTGCTCTTCCACCCGTGAATGCAGGCTATGGTTTGCGTCTCCCGCCGGAAAAATACTGCCTAACGTAAGATGCATGAGCGCGTGGAATTTCAACAGAGATACTAAATATTCGGATTAGAGCTGTAAATTGGAAACTCGAAGACAACGACAACGATGGGGACGAGAAAATGGATGAGAGTTGATGGACTAACCAACATTTCTACTTTCCGCGAGTCATTCGGAGCATCGAACAGAGAAAAGCAGCTCAAAATGCTGGGATACCGGCACACACTCGCGTCCCTCAATCCTCATCAATATCGCACCAGTGTCGTTTTTCAGTCGCTTCTTTGGTGGCTTGTGGTAATGCTGCATTGTGTGCTCTTCTTCCAAGCTTGGCACTCCAGAAATCAATCGACAAGACAGTCTTGAACCAGCGCGGAGACTGCTACAACAAGTCAGCGACCTTCTTTTTGTGCCTCCAAGCGTACCTGAGGCGTCTAGATATGAAACTGACCCTAGACTTGTAGGTGGTCACTTCCAGATTCGCAACCACCGTTACTTCCTTCTCGACCTCTTTTTCAAGCAGGAAAGCTTGCTCATTGTCATAGACACTCTGTAGATGAATAAACGGATTGAAATGGTCGGACCACTCAAATCTAGGAGGACTGGCATTTGATGAAAGCGTTGTAGTCATTCTCACAGGCTTTTTGCAATACGTGTAATCAAGGGACTTTTCCTGCACAACGAGGTATATCAGTGTAGAATCATGTGCGTGACAGGATCCTCTTATAGTCATATTTTTTCAGCTGCATTTGCGCTCTGCTACTGCTAGAAACAATGTACGTTCACAAATGTTTTTTGTCTAGTCCAAAGTGATTGTCATTTCTGCATTGTTGTGGTGCATTGTTCATTTATATACTAAGAATATACATTATTCATATAACCGCCGATTGATGCCATTGAGACAAGAATCAAGTGCGCTGAAAAGCTGTCCTTTGTCAAAAAGTTGACGAGATGAGAGTCAGCTCATGAACGATTGTATGGTTGAGTGCTACGGACAACTGCCATTCGTATAACGTAGAGCTGATCTTGCCGTCCGTATTTCTCGTACCCATCAGCCTGCAAAACTCTCTTTAAGTCGACAAAAGGATGAAACTCGATACGGGGTCGGAGAAGAAGCATTACGGAAGAGAAATGAAACCGAGCAGTCTATTATTGAAGCGATCCGTATGGAAAGGTCCCTACGTGGTATCCTTCCCAACGTCCTTATCTGAAGCTCTCAAGAAACGCACGCCGATACGGACACAGGCACGGAGTTGTACCATTATTCCGAGTTTCGTGGGTCTTCGCTTCATGGTCCACAATGGCATGAATTACCTCCCTGTCGAAGTGACTGAAGATATGGTCGGTCATAAACTCGGCGAATTCTCACCAACTCGCACAAAGTTCAGTTATAAGCAGACGAAAAATAAGTGAGCGGGAACCATAACAAAATCGGAAAAAAGTGCCATCTGTGGTTCCATTGCTCAAGCTTGGAATCATGTCCAAGGGCGCGGCCGGTCGAATGTCGAAACATTACTTTGCACGTCATGGCAGCATCACAGCTGCAGACAGCAGAGATGAATGTAGGTGGTCGGAAAAACTGTGCTATACTATTCATGGCAGTGACGCTTCAGCAGCTATAAAAAGCAGTATCATTCAATTCTGGATCAGGCTTTAGCTTGTATAAGCAGTCTTTACATTGTCTGTATCTCAAATCGATATCAGTTCGGCATCAATCAGGCGTGGTCGCTTCCTTTTTCTGCTAATTGTGCCGTTCAGCTGCTTGCGGGTCTGTGTGTCCTTGCTTGTCCCATCACCCGATGAGCCAAAATTCACTGAACCATTCGGCCTTTCGTCGATTGTGTTTGGCTCTAATTCGGGAATCCCATCCAAGTGTTTCACGACCGTGTATCCCTCGACTCGAGGCAACTGTCGATACGACTGGTGCAATGCACTGAAGAATTCCATGTGCTGAACAATCCAGGCATGCTTGTATGCTAGATTTATCGTCATTCGAACTTTTTCATCACGCTGCAATAAACCAGACAAGAACCCCTTGGCCATTGGCGACAATTCGTTCTCCGGCACGTCATCAAGCACAGATTCTCCATGACTTGTTTTCCACAACAGAGTCTGATCTCTGTCAGTTTTGAGGATCCCGAAAGGTGAACAGCCAAGAAGAATTTCGTGCGTCAAACATCCTAAGCTCCTGGAGAGTTTTTAGCATACACCCTATGGAAATGCATGTGCTCACCAGAGGTCAATCTCAGGTCCGTAGCCTGGACTGACCTGCATTTCCCCAAGCTGGGCTACCGAAAACATCTCAGGAGCTTGGTACGTTGCCGTACCTACAAATGACATGATTCGAGCATTCCCATCGATGGAACCCCCCGACAATTCAGGCTGCGAAAAGTTCCGTGCCATGCCAAAATCCGTGAGGATGATTCTGCTGAAAGGTACAGGCTCTTCGACCAGCACGTTCTCCAGCTTGAGATCTCTGTGCATAATTCTGTTCAGATGTAAATACTCGAGAGCTCGCAAAAGTTGAAAAACAATCCAGGATAACTGTCGTTCCGAGTCTGAAACTCTGTTTGGGCCATAGAGGAGTCTTGTATGAACGTAGGAGAATAAATCTCCACCGGAAACCAAGTCCGTGACAATAAAGGCAAATGTCTTGCTTAACAGAATCTGTCTTACTTGTATGATGTTGGGCTACATGGCGTCAGCCTACAATCTGGAAGCTTAATCGATACACAACATGGCAAAGTCGTTGAAGAATTTCCACCTCTCGCCGCCAGGGATTGTACTTTTGCATGCGTGCCGACTTGGCGTGATCAATCACTTTGCAGGCAAATTGCGCACTAGATTGTTTGCTCGCTGCAAGGAACACGGTGGCGAATGAGCCCGTGCCCAAGATGCGCTTAGTGAGTCCCCAGCTTCGATTGTTGCAATCGCTCCTGTACTTATCGAAACTACTTCCACAAATTGGGAAAAGGAATGGCTGCCGGAAGGTAATGTGACATACCTTGTGTATATGGACCTGATCTCCGTCGCTCAACAACACCTTCTCGCCCTTGCGAAGCTTGTACTTTTCCGATTGTCCTTTGGGCGTGTAAAATGTGCCATTGGCAGAAGAATCAGTCAAGAAACACAAGGGATCATACTCATGACTGATGTGAACCTGACGTGTCAGACCAGAAATGAAGCGGAAGGAACTTTGGTGGTCGCTTACCGTGTGGACTCGGAAGTGCTTGTTTGATGCTAGTGGATGGTTGATTCTGACATCGGAGAAGTACGCTCGTCCGAATAGCAGATCCCTTTCAATGTAGATCTGCACAATAGATCCTGGCTTTAGTCTCTCATAGTCCTGCAGATGCATCTCAGCGTAGCAACTGTATTCGTCGCCTGCAGCATCAATTGCGCAGATGTGGAATAAAGCGTCACATTCGCCGTTCGTGCCATGATTTCCTGTTAGCTCAACCATTCTTGCATTTCTAGACTTGTCGAACGAGTCTGAGTTTGTCAACGACTTTTTGGAGGTGTTGTCTTGAGGATGCATAGTTGTTTCGAGCTGAGCTGCAGTAGTGAAGCCCATGGCGCAGAGCTGCGCTACTAAGGTATTCACAGTTTTCTTATTCCCTGTTCGCAAAGACAATCGCAACTTACAAAACTAGGCTATCGAGGTGTGCCTACGAACAGGATCAAAAGTATCGACTGTATAGTATCAATTCTCGCACGAATTTGAACCACTACATACTCAGGCATCACTAACCTCTAACCGCTAATATGCTTACACAAATGCTGATGATTTGTATTTACAATTTATGTATGTCTTCTTACAATTCTTGCACCTTTGACTTCTTCTTCGACACAGTCTTTTTTTTCTTTTTCGCAGGCCCTTCTGCATCAACTTCCAGATCTACTTCGGAAGTCTGCGCTTCTGTCTCCATTCGATTCTCTCCTTCGTGATACAGGTCGTCGAGTGAGGGGCCAGGACGAGCCTTATTGCTCTTTTTCGACTTGGAAGGTATGCTGTCCAAGTGTTGAGACACTTTTTTGACTTGATCGTCGTCCTCGAGCAACCACGATACCACATCTCGTCCGCCACCCTTTTGAGCCTGAAATTGAATGTTGTCTGTCGTGCCTTGCTTATAATCTCCGCCAGATATCACGACCTTTTGTACCTCTTCCTTCTCTTTTGCTCGAGATAGAATTCTTTCTTCAATACTGCCACGAGTGATTAATCTATACACCGTGACCTGTTTAGTCTGCCCCAAACGATGTGCACGGTCCATCGCTTGTGAATCTATGGTGGGATTCCAGTCAGAATCATAAAATATGACCGTATCAGCCGCTGTGAGGTTAATTCCCAGGCCACCAGCTCGGGTACTTAGCAGAAACACAAATAATTCCGGCCGCGTTTGCCAGTCATTGACCATCTCTCTCCGATCACTGATTTTCGAACTTCCATCCAAGCGCAAATATTTGTATTGTCGATAGACGAGATATTCTTCCATGAGATCAATCATTTTCGTCATCTGGAAGTACAATAATACTCGATGATCATTCTTTTTCAGCTCGTGTAACAGCTCGTCTAGTTTGGCCAGTTTTCCCGAATCTGTGATAAAAGTCTGCATCGACGGCATTCTTATGCTGTTATAACCTCTTTTGACTTGACCGACAACAGGCAGTAAACCATGAGGGCGAATTGTTGGGTCTGGCAGCAAATTTTCTTTTACAATTGCATTTTCCTCTGGCAAAGACAATCCATAAAGAATCCTTCGCGTGTTCTCTCCCCTGGCAAGATGTTCTCTCTCCATCACAAAAGTTCTATCAGAACAGGTGACTTCGACTGGTGGGGCTAGTACCAGTGGATCATATACTGGATCGATCCGGTGGTATCCATCATCCTCTGCCATAGACGCATGTATAGACAATAGAGTGCTCATCGGGTTATCGGTAGAATACTTTGTCATGACTCCGCGATCGGCTTTCCTGACTTGGAGTATTTCGCGAATGCTTACACTTTGTGAATCGTCCAGCGATGACTGGCTCCTCGTGGGAAGCATATTCACACTCTTCAAAGGGTCCTTGGTCATCATAACGACTTCTCCAGGCGATAGACCCGCTAGGCGAGAACAAGAGAAGACTCCTTGACCTGCGAAAGAACGTTTTGTGATGTTTTCAGGGCTGAAAATATTCAGAAGATTGTACAGGCAGTATTTCCGTGAGCCCGCAGAGGAGTTTTCTCCAGGCACTTCGAGGAGACCACCATCACGGTAGATAAGTTTGGGCAAATCAAACTTGACAGCAGACGTAGCGGCGTAGCTCAGCTCTAAATGTCTGCCTTCTTTCGCGATGCTTACAGTCTTGGGCATAGTGGCAAACACTAATGGAGCTTGAACATCGGCTCTTTCGAACAAGTCGGGATGGTTGCACACCTTTCTCAACTGCATCACGAGGTTCATGAGCGACGACAAATCAGCATCCCTATCACTTGTCGCTTTCTCCAGAATATCCTTCATAGAGATCTCGCGTCGCAAGAAGGAATACAATCCACGTTGTCGCATGTTGAGATCGCAAAAGACGTCAAGCTCGATCTTGTCCCCGAGCTCTTTCTGCACATTCTTCTTGACACGACGAAGCATGAAAGGCTTCAGTATCATGTGTAAACGCTTTAGCTGTTCTTCATTCAGTTCAGAGTTTTTTTGGGCATGACTCTCAATATCCTTTGAGAACCACTCACTGAATTCATTGTGTGAATCGAACAAACTAGGCATGATAAAGTGAAGTAATGCCCAAAGCTCCTGCATAGTGTTCTGTATTGGTGTTCCTGTCAGGAGGAGACGATTTCTGCATTTGAATCCGAGGAGATTCTTCCACCGAGAACTTTGCGAAGACTTGATAGCCTGTGCTTCGTCGAGAATCATGTATTGCCACTTGACGTTCTGGAAATACTGTGAGTCTTGAACGACAAGTTGATATGAAGTAATGACCACGTGGAACGGTGCATCCTCAGTATAAGTCGCCCGTTTTCTATCCCAGAATTTCCTCAACACTTTTCTGTCCTTGGTGTTGCCCCAATAAGGAAGTGCTTTTAGCCTAGGCACAAATTTTGTGATTTCCTGTTGCCAGTTGTGAAGAGTTGATGCTGGTGCAATGACCAGGAACGGGCCCCATATATTGTAAGTCTCTGCTAAGTGAGCCATGACGGAAATCGACTGGACCGTCTTTCCGAGGCCCATCTCATCTGCAAGGATACCATTAATGCCTTGCTCATATAAATTGACTAGCCAATTCAGTCCCTTCAATTGGTATTCCTTTAGAGTAGCATTTAGCATTTTTGGTTGTGAGATTTCAGAACTTCCAATCATCGTAGGATTTTGGAAATCCAGATTCATAGCATCTGGGTCAGCCTGAAGATGATCGCTATTTGTATGTGTTCGGGCTCCACTCTCTGTGTCAAATCCTTGTGCTTTCTCCTTGGCTTTTTGCACAGCTTCCTGAGCGTTCCTGGCAGCGGCAGCGCGCAAGGCATCATCATCGTCAGCGTCGAAATCTAGTTCTGCGGCGATCTCTCCGGGCTTCAATGGGAGCACTTCCGTGGGCAATGCAGTACGTGCAGAAATCGATTGCAGCCTTTCATCCCCAGCAGTATCCTCACTTTGCTCGGCTTCGGCCGTTTTGACCTTGTCACCGATGAAGTGTGAATAGAGTTCAGTTTGTGTGATCAAGAAATTCAGCTTTCTAGCTTGTCTGCGAGACTCCCGATCCTCTTCTTCCTTCTTCGCCTTATCTATGATCTCTTTCTCAGCTTTTTGACGATTCAGCATGTCTCCACGTTCGTTCCGCTTCCAGAATATCAGCATTTCTCGCATGGCACGCTTGGACTTTGCCTGCATATCCTTGGAGGTCTTGTTGGTTCGGAACTGCCAACGGCGGGCCTCCTTTGCACAAAGTTGGCCAGTCTTTTTCAGATTCATCGTCCGGTTGACAATATTGGTTTGTACTATCCGATGAACCTTGGGAATGTCCTTTTTGACAATATCGTTCCAGATGGCATCCTGAATGGATTCAACGTGGTCAGAATAGGATGATCTCTTTCCTTTTGCTGGAGTCCATTCATCGCCAGCTGTGTCGGCAGAGTCATGCGATCGTGCTAGACTCATTGCCTGACTTTGTGGCCCGTTTGTCGTGTCTCTCTTCCTTTTTTTATTTGACTTTTTCAAGGTTGAGGGTGGTGCCATGGTAGCCATTGTTGTTTGAGCAAGTTTCTTGTGGGTAGCCACGATACGTCGTTGTCGTTCTCTTCGAACACCCTCCTCGAAGGTGGCGCGCACCATGGCAGACCGGTAATGTTCAGTTTCGAAAAGCTTTTGGGTCTTCCGTACTCGTTTGTCCAGGTTGCCCAAAAGTCTGTGAGTAGCCTCGACGCCTCGTCTTCTTTGCGCAGATTGTTCAGCAAGGACAAGCTGAGTACATCTTAATTGCCAGTCGTTGTGAAATCTTTCTTTCAGCTCGACGTACTGGTCCTCATCAGACTCATCAGACTCACTGGTTAAGGAGAGAAAGGATTCATCGTCAATGGTCAATCTTGGCTTTCTGGATTCTCGTTTTCGCTTGAGCTCAGACTGAAATACATTGTCAGCAAAATTACGGCGAACCGGGATTATCCTTACATTTATTTTGAGCTTGAGTCTGCGAGCCACAGCGGGATCTTCTCTCAGTTTTGGTTTTGGCGTGCGGATCTTGCTTATAGACGTTTTCTTTGAGGATAGTGGGAGGTTGAATGAATCCGGCGCTGTCACGACCTTCTCTACAGGATTTGACAGCATGGCGGAAATGCTCATCGAGTGAGAGCTACGCTTTTCAGACAACATCTTGTCTGGTCCATCGGAAATTTGCGCATTTGTGGGATGTAGGTCTGTTATGTTTTGTTCGTTTGTGCTGGACCCGTGCAAGTCGGAACCCTGCATACTGAGAAGCGATGTCTTTGGGCCTACGAGTGAAGTGTGTCCATGACCATTAGAGACTATGTGAGGTAACGATGATGACTTTTCCAAATCTTCTTCAGATGCAAAGTCGGAGTCCATGTCAGACATTTCAGAACTGTATCCTTGTTCGTGATCCGCATAGTCTGAGTCATCAGTTGCAAAACTATTTGCTTCGTCGTTAGCGACCAGGCCGCTGGGCTTTTGCTGCCACGGCTGAGATGTTGGAGCAGTCGTTGGTCCAGCACGCCGAGCTACACCGGTATCGCCCAAGGCATCAGATTTGGGTGAACTTTCCTGCATGACCACATCTATCTCGGCCTTGGCGTCCTTGATAGGATCGTACATGATGGATTCGTATAAATCTGCCGATATGCAGAGCGATTATCGCAAAGACGTGGAGATGGGGATGCTGGAGTGTCAGAGGAATGGTTGTGGAAGGGGCGACGAGAGGGTGGTGTAGAAAGCTGCGGGAACGACCATGCCAGAAAGGCGGTGGGAGTGGAGGGCAGCAGGGCAGAGAAGCGAAGAAAGGCTTGAGTGACTTTGCCTGTTGCTGCCATTTGGTTTTGCCTGCCCTGCGCGCGCGCGTGTTGGCAGAAGTGCGTGGGTCAAGTCACTTTGGGATCGAATCGCAAGTTGGAAAGGCGAGATTTGCAATTTCCAATGCATTCGCGCTTCATTGCCCTTCTTCTGACTTTTATCCTCATGCTTGCAAGTGTGCTTTCTTGATGACAAAAAACTACATATCATCACAATGATGGAAGGACATTACACAATGGTGGAAAGACATTATTGCATGAAGCGACAGTAAATTGCAACACTGCCTTTGATTTCTTTGATCCTTCGTGTGCTATTGCCCGTTTTCTCCTTGGCTCTTTCAGCAGCAGTCTTCTCTTCCTGCCCCTCGACTACTGCTGCTGCTGCTGCTGCTGCTGCTGCTGCATCGCTGGCCTTCATTCTCTCACCTCAGAAGGCATACAATATACGATATATACGATCTCCCTGACTCTACTTGCCACATACACTCGCCATGACCGCCCGTCAAGTTGACACAATTTCGCAGACAAGTCCTTTGACCGCCTGATCAACTCAGTGTATACTCGTTCTTTCGCAAATAGCCCTCGCTGATGTTTGTGCGGTCCACAAGCACTCGCAATCTCTTCATTTTCAGCTAGAGTATGAAAATGATATCTTCAGTGCTTGACTATTCATTGCTTCTCTTCATCCTTCTTTTCACTCCTTGCCGTGCTCAAGAGCATCAAACCAGCATCTCTGCTGTATATGCACAACTGGAATATCCTTGCTGTGCCGCTCCTCAGCCAGTCGTCCGTCCAAGTAGCGCTTCCCCTTTGGAAGAACGTTTACAAGCTACAGTCACTGCTCATGAGGCAAGATTTGTCTCATTCGAGGAATGGAAAGCTCGCAATCTACACCAGCAGATAGGAGAAAGGGCGACATACACACAGCTGGCTGCGAGCCAAAGTACACTTACGGCAGCGACTCGCAGAGGCACAGAATTGGAGGTCCAGTCAGTGTCAAAGGTCGAGTGGAATCGCACTTCTGACCATGTTGATACATCCTCGCAGAAAGAAGTCGAACAGGATGCCAATAATGCAATACAGAAGGAACATTTCAACCATGCTTCATTCGATTGTGCTGCATCAGTCATGCAGTCCAACAAGGAATCAAAAGGATCAACAAACGTTCTAAAAGAAAACAAAGATTACTACATGTTGAATACATGTGCTGCCCAGAGCAAGTTTGTGGTTATCGAACTATGCAATGACATCTTGGTAAACAGTGTTCAGCTTGCAAATTTCGAGTTTTTTAGTGGTGTGTTTAAAGATCTCAGGATATCAGTAGCCGCCAAGTTTCCTCCAGGAAAGGAAGGTTGGCAAGAGCTTGGTCAGTTTAAGGCTCGGCCCATCAGGAGTATTCAGACATTCCCGATTGACAATCCTATCATTTGGACACGATATGTCAGAGTAGAGATGCTTACGTTCTATGGCAATGAGTTCTATTGCCCATTGTCCCTTATCAGGGTCTATGGGAAAACGATGATGGAGGACTACAAGCAAGAAGGAAATCTAGATTCCGACTTGTCAAGGACCATAACAGATGCCTCGGTCTCGGATTCTTCCTCCTCGCAGGACATGTTTGACGACATTGAACGCGCTGCCGAGGGTCTCGTCGCTTTGTCAGATCTTTTAGCTGATGGATTACAACAGCAACAAGAAGATATTCCTGAGCCAGCTCAGGTCCTCGTGGTCTCCTCGATTGAAACGATAATAACGAAAGTCGGTTCTGCGACGCAATCGCTTGATGTCTCGGCTCAGACCATTGCAGATACCGCATCAATGTGTCTGCCAGCTCAGACTTTCAACGCACTGATATATCCAATCGAAATGCTTGTGAGCTTACCAAGAACGACTGTGAAAGACTCTGCATCGTCAGTCAATACCGACACTCTGCAGAGCAATAGCAAACTCCCCAAAGTACCCGGTAGTGACGCTGACGTTCATGCATTAAAGCATGAAGTAGCACCCGGCGTGGTCAATAGAACCATTGAGCGGTCGAGCGAGAGTCAAGCAGCTAAATCGAGTCCTTCCTCAACGCCCGCAACGCAAGAGTCCATTTTCAAGCAGATGGCAAAAAGACTTTCGTTGCTGGAGGCCAATGCAACACTATCTGTGCGATACCTAGAATCCCAGTCTGCACTTTTAGCGCAATCGTTTAGCCAACTGTCTGCAACGCAAGCTCGTCATCTTGCAAATTTCCTTGAAAATGTGAATATCACTATGCTTTCACAAATTGGCCAGTTGAAGCAAGAGTACGAGCAGTTATATCTGGAAATGACAGAGTCTGCAACCATACTCAAGCATCGTCAAGAGCACGATAACAGCCTTCTCTCACGGAAAGTCAATTCGCTCAAGGACGACGTCACATTCTCTCAACGAATCGGAATGTTTCAACTAGCACTTATGCTCGTATTGTTTGGATTCCTAGTGACCAGTAGAGGTGCTGGCATTGATGTGCAGACTTCTCTGCATCGAGCGCTCGCTTCGAGGTCGCATTCTCCAAGTCCAGCGGCGTGGAGACATCTGAAGAGTCAGTCCAGCTCGATCTATAGTTTTCCAGTAGACCAAATCACTAGGCCTGCGGACAAGACAGCTCTCTCACCGAGACTGAAACAAAGAAACGTCAATTATGGTCTTGGTTTGCAATCAGACTTGATTGAAAATCTTGCACGGGACAGAAAAGCAGAGGGCGATCATGAGCCCGCTTTCAATCGTGGCCAGCAACCACAACCTGTTGAGCAACATACAAGGAGTGACGCTTTGCATCACGAAACACCGAAGAGTGATGTATATGAACGCGCCGAGCACGAGGATATAAGTCGGCCTCTGAACATGCAGAGCTGGGCTGAGGCTGTCACACCAGAACCGGCTGAGGATTATCCTACACCACAATCAATTGAAGAGCATACAGTTTAGCATAGATACAACGTTTTCATCAGCTTTAGCGCTCGCGTCGGCATGAACGCGATGGAAATCGTATGTCAATAAAGCAGTAGTAGGACACATCTATGATACGATAGCGCACAAACGAGAAACTTCCTCTTGACTTGCTAAACACGCCACCCTGAACGGTAAAACTATATCACATTCTCTTGGTAGAACCACGCCGACCTCTCTCCTACCAAAAAAGTTCCCCTGTGCTTTCATTATGCAAGAGGGATGGGGGAGACCACTCTATATCTTGATCATCTTTCATAACAGTCATATTTTCCTTGACGAGACCTAAGGCCTCCTATTAGCACTGACAGCCACCGGGGCCAGTGAGGCCTTGACTTGGCCGATTAAGATCTACTCCACCTCTTGCAGGTTGCGAGGCGCGACCACCGCGCGCGTTGGCAGGATTATCGAGTGGTAATTTTTTGGCAATCGCAGTGAATAGTTCCTGTACATTCTTGGCGTCCTTGGCAGACGTCTCAAAGAACAAGAGCCCGGCTTCGTCAGCGTAGGACTTGGCATCCTCCGTGGGGACACTCCTTGATTCCTCTAGATCTGCTTTATTTCCTGCCAACGCGATGATGATACCGTCCTGCGCCTGTCGCTGCAATTCCTTGACCCAAGCCTTGGCTTTATCCAGGGATGCCGCCTGTGTGATGTCGTATACCACGATCGCACAGTTGGCATTGCGGTAATACATTGGTGCCAAAGATTTATATCGTTCCTGACCGGCTGTGTCCCTTGATCGGAAATCAGTACGGTGCAGGAAAAAAGGGAGAGATGGCACAACACAACTCACCATATTTCGAATTTGATGGTTGACTGTTCGTCGAGCGTGAGTGTTTGCGTTAGAAAAGCGGCGCCAATCTGAGAACTTGTCAGCGATACTCTTTTGATCAAACATCGCTGAGTGCTAAAGCTTAGCGAGCGCTGATTGTGGACGTACTGTTGATTCGCGGTAATCGCTAAATTGATCCTTGACGAAACGTAGCACGAGTGAAGATTTTCCAACGGCGCTTTCGCCAAGCAAGACGAGCTTGAACTGAAAGAGTTTATTCTGAACAGGTCTCTGAGCCATCTTGCGACGAACAGCAGGGGCGAGCGTATGATGAGAGCGGTGCTTTGTCAAGAGGACGCTGAACGTGCGGCTGAGTGGTTGATTGTGCATCATTTCTGGCTGCTGCACGTGAACTGACTCTGCAATACGAGATAAGCCACTCTAATTCGCGTTTGCTCTTCTTCGCGTTTGCGCGTTCCATGGCGACTCTTGCGCTGCAGCTGCTTGACCTACACATGCATCTCCAAGGATCCTTCATGGTCTCCTACCAACAAGCTCGTGAGACTACTGTTCAAGATTCAGCCTGCACAAGAGCACAATGAGCTCGTCGCCCATAGGGGATAGTGACAAGGAGAATCGCTGCAGAAGTGTGCCTCACGTTCAAGAACAATTGAGCAGGTCGGCAAAGCGGGTGCTCTTCTCTCCTTTACCAGGTGCGTATTTCATGAGAGCTTGCAAAGGGACTTGTGCTAAAATTACTCTACAGATTTGTTGCAACCAAGCGCCGAATCACAACCAGATCTACTCAAATTACCTCACAAATCGGTTCTTAAGCGGTGGGATGCTTCAAGCTCGCCAATGTCTTCTCCAATTTATGAAGCACCTGATCTGATGGACCCACTTGCTGTGGTCCGACATGCAATAGAGAGCCTCAAGAGCCATGACCGCGCCAACAAGATCGAAACCTACACCAACTTGTCGAATCTGTTTCGTGTCTTTCCAAGTGGTTCGAATGACAATTTACTGCTCGAACATATTCCAACACTCTTCGAATGCATCTTGAAAGATGTTACGGCAATGAGTGAAGAGGATGCGAGTATTCCTGATTTTCCTTTAAACACGAAAGCGCTTAAAGTAGCAGGATTCTTGTGCTACGATCTCAGAATAAACGAGGTCATACCCACCCACCTTGCAAAGTCATTGATGGCTCATTCTCTGGTCAAGATGGAATCGCCTAAAGTGACAAAAGCTACTGCAACGTTGTACTTGTGGTTGTGGCATACGCAACAATTTAGCAAAGTTATCATCAATGCGGACGTGGCAGAACGTATGCTGCTTGCGTCAGTCAAAGTGGACTTCCCTTCCCTGATAATTAACCAGGAACGTCATTCAGTCTACTTACGACTGCTTGAGGTGGCGCAAGAATGTATGGTCAAACATGTCAATCTCTGGCTCCCGAGAGTCATCAACTATCTTCTTGACGATAATAAACAAATCAGGGCGTCTGCATTACGAACCGCTCTCATAGCAGGAAAGAAGTTGTGCCGGGTGCCGGCGGTTGGGCGATGTGTACAAAATCATTTAAAGAGTGAGCCAGATGGGACGGCATTTCTACAAGTAACAGCAAATCGGTTCAAGCACATCATTCAAGAGCCAGATGGAGGATCCTATGTGGCCGAGGCGTGGGGTTCTGTCTGTACCTTGTCATCCTCTCAGAATCCTGAGAAAAGCAAAACGTTGATGATCTGGATGAATATTCTTCAATTAGTTTTCAACTCTCCTGTAAATGAGAACAAAGTGTCAGCCCAATACGCTTGGATACGTATGATTCACTACTTTGGCAATAATGGCGATATCATCTATCGTGAAAAGAATCTCGTGTACTTGGTCAAACCAATGTGCCGCATGCTCCTTCCAGATGTGAAGATACCCGACGTGATTCGCATGGCAGCCATAAGCGCAGTATGGGCTATGCTGTACACCTTAATCAGGCCGTCCATCAGTCATGCACAAACTGATGCAATATGGTCAGAAGTGGTACAGGTTGTGCTGAAGCCGATGCTGGTCTCACATCAAAAAAAGTTCTTTCAAGAGAGCGCTGTAAGTATCTTGATCACTTTGTTTGAAATGAAGCCATCCGAGCCTTGGACCTTGGAGCGATTGTTGTCTGTTGATTTAGTGGACGAGCGTGCTCTTTCGCATCTTGAGCCGCGATGGGTACGTAGTAACATGACCAAGATCAGTCCTCTTATCGTCTCAGCATTACAAAGTGCCGCTAACAAGGAATCCAAGCTTAGGCTCTGGAAGGCGCTACAATGCAGCTTGCGACAAGCGGGCGCCAAGGAGATACAGATCAGTTCGGCTACAATGGAGGCTACCGCGGTTCTATGCACTATATTCCGAACTCTGTGGACAGCGTCCCCAGTCACCAGCACCAACACTGGATCTCCCAATCGGTCAGAAGTCGTCATTACAGATAAAACTTTCGTAAAAGACCTCATTGTCTCGACCATGGTCAGCTTCGGAACATCGCCGCTCACAGAGAGGACACTTTTCCTATCCAATGACACTAAGGAGTTTTCAGTCCAAACACCATCTAGGAGAAACGCTGCAACTGGCGATGCAGGGACTGGTTTTGAATTCATCTTCGAACTGTTTCTGCTCGCAGAATGCGCTCGCGAAGACTGCCTTGATCTGCTTACAGAAATTGTAAGTGGGTGTATCGGGCAACAGAAATCGTTAAGAAAAGCACTTAATCTGCTTTTACTTTGCGTAACATCCTTGGACAAGATGAAAGAGAATGAAAGATCTAATGTTGGAGTGGTTCAAAGACACTCGATCTGGAGGGTCGTTGCAAGAATTACAACTGAGCTCATTCGGACCGGCAAGGAAGCAGGAAGCATTCCTCAGTCACCATCTGCCTCGCGCAGTTCCGAGGCTGAATATTTATGCTCAAAGGTACGAGATATCCTTGCCCATGGGATTGACTTCGATAGTACATCAGAGACCGTGGACTCATGGATAGATCTTGTGGATGCGTTAGCCAGAAGGACGACGAGCAGCAAGAACGAAGATACCATGCTAGAGATCATGATTGAGCCATTGTCGCGCATACTGCTGGCTACCTCAAGTACATTCGATGTCGGATCTCAAGGACTCTTCAACCAATTGAGATACTCGGCATGCTTGACTGCGTTGGCGCCAAGGTGCATGACAAAAAACCTGTCGTCTCATGGTAATTCGCAACATGTGAGGATGCCAATGATGTATCAACTCGTTGCCGACATCTTATACAGAGTGGCGTTCGCTGATAATGGTGAATTTATCGCTTCGCAGCCATTGTCAGACTTCCTGCGGAGTTGTACTATGTTGCTGGAGCATATTGATAATGAACATGCTGACGAAGCCCTTGAAATCCTGCATACAGGGCTTGATGCTCTCCTCAATAGACCCCGAACAGCAGTCGATAAGCCCCAGACGACACACACCGATATGATTCAAGCATATCTTCGCTGCATCGGTCGTTGTGCTCCCACGAAGCAGTTCTCTTTGGAACGATGCACGCCAATATTTGTGAGATGTTTTGAAACGGGAGACCAAGATATTCAAAAAACAGCTATAAAAGCCTGGAACCAGAGTTTTGGTAAATTAGCCCGGCTTGAGTATCCTACGGACCTTGTCCGCGCTATTCAATCTGCTCAGCTTCCACTGGGGAGCTTACAGCTACCCACATGGCCGGAACAAGATCCTGAAGTGACCGAAGAAGTGTCCGCAAAGTCTACTGGGAGTCGCAAAAGTGTCTCACCATCAAAGGAATCGCCAGCTACAAACAAGCGCCAGCGCGAATCCAAGCGACAAACCGTGACTGCTAGCACGCTCAGATCTACCCGTGCTCGAGCGAGCAGCCAGGTCTCAGCAAGCATAGAATCTTGTGAAACCGCTAACGGGAATGGCAAGAAGAGGAAGAGAAAAAGTGCAGATGACATAAGCAAAACGAAGGGATTATTTGTACAGTCAGATGAAGTGAGTGAGCAGGAACATGACAAGAAACGCCCAAAGAAAGACGAGGACTGGCTTCGTCAAGACGTACCTCATGCTTTGCAGGAAGATGATGTCTTTGCTCATGGAGGATCCGAGACCTTTACCCTTGGCAAAAGAAAGGCCCGAATCATGTCACCGGACATTGCGAGTGATCCAGTCTCGGAGTCGTCTCCGTCCGTCTACACTCGCATTCGCCGCACATCAGCAGCAGCAATGCCAGATCCGCCGACCATGGGCGACTTGCGTCGCAGCACTCAGTCCTTGTTACCTTCAGCACATACTGACATCTTTGTGATCCCCGACGATGAACCGGAAAGTGCCATGATGGAATCGGACGAAATTGCTAGCCCATCCCGTGCTAGGCGAGTCCTTACTAGTGATGACCTCATGCAGCTTCAAATCAAGCAGCAGACTATGGTGCCGCACGTTCTTCAAGGACTGAACGAGAGTATAGACGAGGATCTCTTCATCATACAACTGGAGCAATATAGGACGTCGCTCAAGGCGGGTCGTCCAATCACGCCAAACCGTCGCGAAAAGCTGAGTGTGTTGATGAGGGAACTTACAAGATTGAGCGCGGATGTAACAGAAGCATATTTTAGCACTTGATATTTAGCGATGGCATTATGGGATTGAGGTTTATATACATTGTAGATACCTACAGGATACTTCTTCATGTCTGCAACTGACGCGTGTCCTTGCCGAACTTTTTCAACATTTGCACGGTCCAAAACAGGTTGAGTATCGTGAATGCAGTGATGTTACAACCCGTTGCAACCCGTGCCCATAGGGGTGTCTCGGCCTTCAATTTTGCCCAGACATCTGACCATGAGGGTCGTGCCTCTTTAGCACTCGAAAGCTGCCTCTTGAGCGTATAATATGCATGCGCCGTCGTGAGTGGTAACAAAAATGTACGGAACAGTAACGTTCCTACTATTGTAGCCAACTCTGCTCTGCGAATCTCACTCAGTGTGCTGCCTCTTTGGCGCACACGATGGAGGAAAAAGAACGGAATGAGACTCAATTCAGAAATGAGTGTTGTTGCAGGCACCCAGAGTAATTGTCCGAGACTCAATGCTGCTGATCCTCCAAGAAAGCCAAGCGTATGATGCCACTTGACTGCCATTGAGAGTCGCCTGTAATGTGCGAGAAAATCATAGAGACAGTATCCCGATACCACCACGAGTCCTGTCCTTGCTTCTCGTGGAATGGCATGAATCAAGTCGTGCTTGAATTCCTTGCTCAAAGCGGTGAGAATGCCGCAAGTTCCACTCACTATCGCATTGACCAGGAATGACAAATCTTGCGTCGACGATGATGAAGATTTGGTGAGTCCATCGAGTAGAGCGAATGCAGCTGCTGCTTGTGTGATGCGGACGAGTGGTGTCTCCATCGCTGGAGAGAACGTGGAAAGTGGAGTGAGATGTTGGAAGAAATCTGATTATCTTTCTTTTTTCCTCTGGGTGGTCAAGGATGTGGACACCTTCCTCATGGAGATCCAAACCAATCAAGCAGGATGTCAAGTATCCGGATGCACAAGCCTTGTCTTCAGCACTCGAAAAATTAGCACAACTTCCACCACTCGTTCACGCATCGGAAATTGATCGACTTCGAGCATCATTGAGTGATGTTTCGACCGGCCGTGCATTCTTATTACAAGGAGGCGACTGCGCTGAATCATTCGATGATTGTCGCACGACCCCGATCGAGGCTAAAATCAAAGTATTGCTACAAATGAGTCTGATTATGATCTGGGGTGCACGAATACCCGTCGTCAGAGTCGCTCGTGTCGCGGGCCAGTACGCAAAACCGCGGTCAAGCAGTACTGAGATGTACAACGGTCAGGAGATTCCTAGTTTCAGAGGACATAATGTGAATGGTTATGCACCGGACGACCGCATACCGAACCCTCAACGGCTCGTGGATGCGTACTTTCATTCGGCGGCCACGCTAAATTACTTGCGCAGCTTACTATCCTCTGGATTTGCAGACCTGCATGCTCCTCACAACTGGAACCTCGACTGGATTCGATCATTCGCTATTCGCGAACGTTACACCAAGATTGTAGATCGCCTCCTGGATTGTCTTGGGTTCATGAAGACGATCGGTGCAGATCGAGATGAAACGCTAAAACGGGCAGATATCTATACATCGCATGAAGGTCTCATGCTGGATTTCGAAGAGGCCATGACGAGACGCGTCGTTGGTGGTGATGGCACTTTGAAATATTATAATTTAGGAGCACACTTTATCTGGATAGGTGACAGGACGAGGCAACTGGACGGTGCACATATCGAGTACTTTCGGGGATTGCAGAATCCACTCGGACTGAAGGTCGGCCCATCCATGAGTCCCGAAGAACTCGTTCGCGTGCTCGATATCCTTGATCCGCAAAATGAACCAGGCAAAGTCACATTAATCAGTCGCTATGGTGTGAATAAAGTGGAATCCTTATTACCAGTTCACATCAAAGCTGTACAACAGACGCGTCATCGCGTTATTTGGTCATGCGATCCAATGCACGGCAATACACACTCATCCACGTCCCATCCACATCTCAAAACGCGTTCATTCGATGATATACTCGGTGAACTCAAGGCGTCCTTGCAAGTCCATGCTGACTGTGATACTACGCTCAATGCAGTACACTTTGAAATGACTGGCGAAGAAGTGACAGAATGCGAAGGCGGCAGTATTGAGACGAGCATCACAGCGAAGGGCTACCAAACATTCTGTGATCCACGACTGAATTACGCGCAAAGCATCGAACTCGCCTTTCTCATCGCGGAACACTGGCGAGACAGGAATGAAGATTTGAGTGGCAGCATTGCTTCCCTGCGGTCAGTATAGCCAACCACACATGTAATCCTTCAATATTTTCACGCTTGTCCAGCTCTTGAACGACACGTTTCCGCTTTATCCGTCTTGACACCTCCATCACGAACCTGTTCAGCGCGCGTTTTGAGTCTCAATTGTAAAGCATGAATACCACCTTCTTTCGCCATTTCTTCCTTCAATAAACCATACACCATGCGATGTCGTGCAGCCAATTTTTGACCATCGAATGCATCGGAAACCACGGTCACTCTGAAATGCGTCTCTGGCGATGTTGAATTTGCCATCGCGGCGTGATGGCGATGTAAGTGAGAGTCATTGTGGATTTCCAGCACGGAGGGCGATAGAGTTGTGCTCAATTTAGATCGCATGACAGTCTCGAGCGGTCCAAGTGTCGACGATTGCGTTGCCATCTTGCGCACCCAATTCGCCATATATATATGAATCTGATCAAAAAGTCCTGCATGCTTTGAAGGACTTGAGGATTCGACGTTCGTATTAGTCGGACACAGAAGAGCGTCATTCTCAGAGAGAGCCGCATCTCATTATCATACAAAAGTGCAGCACGATACTCTCCTCATTCGTCATGACTCCTCGAATATGGACAACTTGTTGTCGTCATAGACTGGTGATGATCCATCTATCTCAACCAATTGCCGTCAATCGGAATTGCCGTCACGTATTTCCGATACTTCAAGGTCGGGGATTGACTCAATCGTCATGGCTCCGAGCAGAGAGTGCAAACGTAGCAAAAGCAGTGCGTCAGATTCAGGATAAATTCATCGAGGCGAAAGACGAGTACGAAATGGCGCTCGAGTCGCAGGGAACCACGTACGCTGTCGAAGACAATGAAGCGGCGCGGCAAGTCGCTGAGGAGTTGAGTCAAGTGTATCAGGACTACATGCAAGGCAACGATCTGTCCGATGCCGAGAAGCAAACTATCAAGGAGAAATTGAGTGCACGAATCAGAGAATTGACAAGTGAGTTCAACTGCATCAAAGGCGGGAAATCAAAACTGACATCGACAGATGGCGTGGAAAACAACTTGCATGATTCTGATTGAAGCAGCGACATGCTTGATTCGACATATGATGGATACGAAAGTACCTTTCCCGTCCTGCAAACTGCTTGATTGATAATCTGTTGTGTGGGAGATTGCATAGTCTTGCTTGCACGCAAGTGCGTCGTGCTCAACGATACAAATGAGGGCGAAATTCTGAAAAGGATACTACTATGACATTTCGTGGTTATCGATATTTTGCAGCCTTCGAGGTCTGGCGGGAAGGTCGTATTAAAATATTGCACGCTCGAGCTTCGTAATAAGCGCTTATAATGTACTAGACAGACTAGCGATGTTAGTACGAATTGACTGTATGACAGGGAGAGGCCAATACCATCTTTGCACGAGCTCTACTGGATCCTGACTGCGCAGCATCGTTATGACTTGCAAAGTCCAGCGTCTCAGACGCAGGCAATCTGAGAATCTCCTTGAAGCGGCGGCCAACCTCGAGAAGACCTTCTTTGTTGGTACATGTTCGCGTCCAGACTGAAATTCGCCAGTGCGCTTTCCTGAGATTGACAACGACTCCCATGACTTCATTATCGCCTTCACGCTCTAGTGTCTCGCCTATCGCGGCAAGCATCTATACAACTATCGTCAGCGCTGAAACAAGAGAATAGTCGGATTTCCCATACAGAGTATAACCACATATCGTCGAGATGTTCCTTTGATGCACCTTTTGACTGAAATGCCCACTTGCCACCCTTTTGATTCTGCTTATCTTCCCATTCTGGACGTACACCTTGCTTGAAAAGATGGTAATCTGATTTTTGTGCCAGTTCAGTCGCTTTCGCAATATTGTTGTAAATTCTACATGGCTCGTCAGCAATCATATACACAAACGAAATATGGTTTCCAAGATTTACCCCCAGAATTCCTCGACACTGTCAAATGTAATGACTTCCTTAAGATTATCTGCCCATGCATCTGCACCTCTCTGACCTGGCGTTGGTGGTTTGGTGTACCATAATGTCCATTTGTTGATCAAAGGGTGTTTGACGGTGAACGCTTGCGGATCATGGAAAACAGTGAGGTTCTCCGTTTGCGTAGAAGAAGCAAGATCTCCTTCTCCTATGTTTGAACTCGGGTTCGATGCCACCTCAGTCATATCGTAAGTTCTTGGTACAGGGAAGCGTTCACAACTTATTGACTTGCTTGATGTCTATTTTCGTTTTGCGGCAACTTGCGAAAGCAAATGTGCGGAGCTCCATTTTGAAAGAAGGGCCGCTGTGTTCAGACTAACTATCTATGCAGCCTACGTACACTTCAAGAAAGAAGAGGATCCAAACCCTCTTGCCACGAACACAAAGGAAGAAATGTTCTTTAAGCTGTTTCGATAGTTGCCAAGCTCTCGTAAACACAATCTCTTACACCGTAGAACTGATCAGAGCCGAACCCTTCGAGCAGTACCTCACCTGCAGTTGCTTTTGTGACTGAAACGCATCCGTCGCAGAACAAGATACCGCCTCCGCGTAATTCGGCACTGTGGCCCTTCTCAATGAGTAGTCTTCTCAGGTCAGCCAAACGCACATCTCCTACAAATAAGGCCTGCATGCGCGGGGCGCTGTCCAGCTCCTCCTTTGTCGTCAACACATCCAGTATAGGTGGCTCTGTCGAGTTTTCCTCTTTTTGTGGAACGATTTTCCCTTTGACGTGAGCCACCTCTTGTTCGTACAGTTTTTGCCATTGCAGCGAAGCTGAGAACGCATCTGATAGGCGCACATCATAGGCATTAGTATCCAAGCTGACCTCAGTTGTTACCTGCTCATCAGGAACCACAATAGCCTTGGTAAATACTTTCATTTGCTCGCATGCAAGCCTGAGTCCTTCTTTATCCTTGCGAGATCCCTGTATCAGCACTAGCTTGCGGGGATTGACGGACTCGATAATGTTCTTGAGAGAGGTACCATCGTGCAAGCCTTCCATGTCAATATATCGCAATCGACATTTTAGATTTATGGGCATTTCGAGTGTCTCCAGTTTCGAAGGTACAGCCCGTACTTCTTCCAGCTGGTCTTCCATCGGCTCATCCTGCACTTTACCATTGGCCGTTTCTCCCCACTTTCTCTTTTTGCCAGTCTGTATCGTACTCGCTGGTGTTGTTTCAACAGTCGTCTCCAAGTCTTTTTCCTCCTCATCGGCTCGCTTGAATTCGTCCGGGCGTAGTATTTCTCCATAATCGTCGAAGCGGCGACGTTTCTCGATGAAAGGAAATGTTTTGAGTCGAGCAGGTAATTTCGCAATGTGTGGATTCTCTAGATGGACATCAAATTGCGTGCCGAGCAATGCAGATGACCCTACTGACATGAGCGAGATACCACCACGCCCAGCCAGTGATCCAGAAGCCACGAGAACAGCTCGCTCTTCTTCATCCTCGGAGTCGGAGTCGTCAGCCTCTAATATGTTGCGATTCCTCTCCTCGATGGCAGCCCGAGCCAATTCGTCATCCTTCTTCTGCTGCTCGCTCTTATTGTACTCTTTTAGTTCTTGACCGGCAAGAGCAACTTGCCGACGAATCTGAAGTGATTTTTGCATATCGAGGGTAATGTATTCGGGTAATTCTGTTTCGTTATTCTCCGTTTGGCTATTCCATTCATGCATCAACATTCCAGCTAAGGACTTGGGAGCGTATGTGGATTTTTGGGAGAGTATAATTAAATTTGCTGGGTTATTGGCAAGCTCACCGCAAAGAATCTGCTGAGAGAAGCCATTGTCCATGTCATTAGAAGTAGTTAGGACAACTTTCGGGCCTACTGGTAACATGGCGATTTGAGACGGTTTGGAAAGAATTACCAAGTGCTTAAAGTCAAACATTCCACCACTAGACCCATACTCATTGATCATCTTCTCGCTCATCCATTCCAACATACTGCGCGCGTACCCAATTGTCTTCGAAGCGCTGTGGGAGAGAAAATATACTGGAACAGTCTCCACTAGCTTCGTCACTTCCCAATACTTTTCCAGCATTTCACACAGTTCCAGTGATCGTGACGATGCATCAATGGGAATCAAGACCGAGCCGCCCGCCTTGACAGTGGAAGTAATAGAGTCAAAGAATGCCGCGTTTCTTCTCGATCGTGGTGCTACAGTCGCCGTAGCGTTCTTCGAATCCGTAATCAAAAGACTCGGTCGAAGAAGTGTCTCTGGCACTTGACCACCACTGAAAAGTGCGGTTCCATTGAGATGTTGATCTCGTGCATGATTCCAATCGACCGCATACACGATGTGATCGGAGCCTCTCGTGATTTTCCACAAGGACCCGCCAAGCGTGTGACCAGCATTGTGTGCAGCAATAGTGATGCCCTGACATCTACCAGAGAGTTGCGTCGCCTGCAGGTACCGCAACGGACTGACCCAATCAAAGGCATCATCAATGTCAGCCATGGAGATACTTTCTGTGAGTGTGCTCTTCAGAGCATCATACATGGCTGTCCGTCCCATACTCACTACAGGCAAGCTGGAATAAACCGGCACCGTCTTCCATCCCAGATGTGCGAATCCGTAGACGTAGCCTCCGAGGTGCGTGAGATCAGCATGTGATAACAGAATGAGGTCTGGTTTTTGTTGTAAGAGAGCTGCGTCGAATTGTAGCAGCGCATCAGCGTGTGGATCGATCAGGATACGCACACCATCAAGGTTGAGCAGCGATGTAGAGCTGGGCAGGTCGCCCAAAGTGGTGATCTCAATCATTCATGAACGTCTCGTTCTTCGGCTGTGATGTGTGCGCCTGATGGACAAGGTTACAGATGGCAGATCCTACTATAGCTAAATCTTGTTGTTGGAGCTAAATTGCAAATATAGTGGTCAATGATCACGGGCCGCCTGGTTGTGATCGTGTCTGTTCAGGCTAATGATTGCAAGATTAAAGTATAGCCTGTACAAGTTAACCAACTGCTGAGTAGCTGTAGTAAGCTTGTATAACGTTAACTAAGGCAGACTATGCAGTGCACTACGAGTACGCACAACGAATTGAGAGTAATCCGACGAAAACGACAGAGATCAAGGTACGCATCTGAGAAGCAATATTGATACAGTAGACACATAGCGTGTGAAAACGAGACCATTGCAGAGAGGTGTGTAGAAGGAGTTCAGTCACTTGTGGTGAACATAGCCATCAATTATCTTGTGTATAGGCTACCAATCTACGATACTTCCCATCTTCCTCTCGCACCTAATTCAAAGCATAGGTCGGAAAGGTATAGCTTATTCTACTAAGAAGTCTGCCCTGTTAAAGTCATAATTAGCGGTAGCTGAAAAGAAGCACCTCCATCGCAGGCTTAAGTGAGGAAAATGTGCCAGTATGGGACGCTCTGGTGAAATTGCATTGCTGACGCCTTTAAAATACTGATGAGATGTATGATTCGTCCAACCTGAAGTGCTACCTTCTTCAGTTACCTGCTGTATAAGAGCTCAGTCTGCAACGTGATATGCAAGTCGTACAAGCCTGTGTACGTTGCTGTGAATCGTGGCATTATATAGAATGTGAATTCTTTCATTAAATTTAAATTTGGGCCACGTAAAGTGAACTTTTGTAACTCTGTCCGTCCTGGTGATAAGAATCCAATATACTAGCACAAGAACTAACGACTGGCGAAGACGAAACACATGAACCACAGTCATATGAATCCAATTCCGAGCAAAAGTTATTCGTTGGCAACCGATCGTCTACCTCCAACGGCGGAGTAATCATGCCGCGAGAGTATGCGTGAGATTGAGTGCTTCGAACGGGTGTGGCAGTGGATTTGCTTGGCTGACGGACGCGCAACCCTGACATTGGAGGTGTCGGAGGTCGCGAGGAAAGACGCCTGTCCGCCGGAGAGTCTAAAAAATCACGTAGAATGATTGCGACTTGCTCGTACTGTGGTTGAGAGTACTTTGTTCGTAACGCTGTTGAGACTTCACCCAGCTTCTCTCTTAATAGGTTTACAACGTCCTTTGTGAAGTGTGAGAGTCTGCCAAGGGGTGCATGTTGACATAAAATCTGTCGAGCTAGCGTCAGACTGCCTGATGCGATCGCATTGGGCTTGCAAGAGAGGAATTCGCGATGAAAGAGAGCAAGTTCTGTAAACATACGAGCCAGGTGTAGAGTCTTGCTAGAATCGTCCAAACGTGGCTCAGTGAGCTGAACCTGCAAGAATGCATCAGCATTAGGAGCACCGATGTTCCAGTCAAGCGTCTTCAAAACATGACCCTCCATTTGCAAGAACATTTGCTCTCGGTAGGAATCACAGCACATGCTCGTAAGCTCTTTCACAAGTGGAACCTTATCCTTGGCCTCTTCGTACTTGGCAGCGATCCATAGAGCTGTGCACCCGAGTAATTGATAATGTTTTTGAAAGACGACGCGTTTCGAGGTGTAGCGGTCGATGATATTGATGGCCAGATGGAGTGTGGTGGGTTGCAGACGAAATCCGGCATGTACATCAATCAAGAAGTCAAGAAGGAAAGGACGCATGTACCATTCCAGTTCTGGTTGCAGATCCATCATGTCGGGACTAGCCATCATGACCGCCTATCGACTGATTAGTGATTGGCACTTTCGACAATTTTGATGTAACAAACCTCTAGTTCGCTCATGTACTTGACAATATCTTCCTTGTAATCGAGCTCGAACTTTGCGTTGATGGCACGTTCAATTCTTTGTCGTAGAGTAGGGACAGTTGGTCTAGTATCGTTTTCGACCGGCGAGGTACTCTGCGATTGAGGAGGGGAAGGAGGTACCATTGATCGTCTCTTAGCAGGAGCATTGTCTCTGTGACACATTGGCGAAGTTCTTTTCATACTCATGGTCGTGTGAATGAGAGAGGACGAATTGAGGTATTAGAAAAAAGGTTGACGGTAAGGGAATGATTCGAGCTTTTTAGTAATTGTTAGCCGCGAGGATGACCAGGAACTGTTGAGAGAAAGAGGATGAAGGAAGAGGGAACACGTCGATGAGATGAGAGTGGAGAGGAATCTGACGTGAGGATGACTGTTCCTTTTTGTTCGTGCCCGAGCAGACTCCACAGCGAGTATGACAGGGGATTCAGTCCAGGCAGAACGCAGGAGGAGAGCAGCAGTCCCACAGAGGGATTGAGGAAGAGGAAGCGAGAGGGAAGGGAAGGGAAGGGTGGACAGGCGTAGAGAATATTTGGAGTGCAGGAGTGGAATGCTGAGCAAGGGTTTCAATATGCAAGGAAGTTCACGATCATCACGCTCTCACACACTTGGAGCGAGCTAAAAAGCGGTGTGCGCGAAATTGACTGGAGTAGCACGGGGGGCCGCAGCCTTTGCCTGTCAAGTCAACTTGGTGCACGTCGACGAATTACGTCCATAGGCCCGCCCGAGTGGCTTGGCGTTCGAAAGGAGGCATGGCTTGCATCTGGCGTGCCTTGCACACTCTGAACATCGCAGCTCGTGACTCTGTGGCACGTTGGCTGCATGGCGAGCATCAGGCTTCCGAATTCTAACTGCATCGAGCACAGGAGACATTTTAATTCCTCGGGTCGCTCTGCATTCCCTCTCTTCTGGTCCTGTGCTAGCAGAAGATCTACGTGATTGATTGATTGAACTATATCCATGTCCCGTATGAAAAACAACATGCTACTAGTCATAGGCTCGTAACAATGCATGCATGTAGGATGCTTCGGCGTTGTGTTCAGCCACAAACGGTGGTGATTTGCTTGAACACGACCTTGCTCCGACTTTTTAGCCGAAGGCCATAATTCTGCTGCCGGTCGCGTGTCGTTTGCATAATCAATCAGACGGGAAGACTGAGTAAGGGTGTATCACACTACATAGTCCACGTTTTGATTCTCAATGAGATACTGTTGCGTTGAGCACCAAGTCTCTATTGCATATTCTATAATCAAGCTCACAGCGGAAAGGTGTTCTGAGCTGGTACCACTGCTTACTGCAAGGACCATTTAATTTGGCATATAGCTTGTGATTTTCAAGTTTCACTATGAATATCTCGTGATTTCAATAACAGCACAAAACTACAACCACGGAAAGGTACGATTAACATGAAGCCAAGCTACCTACTCGGAAGCACCATCTAACATCCTCAACTTTTGCTTAATTTATGTTCTGATCCGGTCAAATCATCTGAAGAGAAAAGTTGAGATTCTTCGCAATATACGGTCGGAGCTTCTCAGTTCATTGGTTGGTGGCGTAAACGTAGCAAGAAGATTGAAAGGCGCCCGCGATATTTCTGGCTGCAGTTCACCGCACGACAGGATCATGGCGTTCCACCTATCTACTCGTATGTATCTTTCTACCAGTGACTTTCTGTACTCCAATATATGCTCTCAAGTTCGCGTACTTTTGGGGTTGAATCATCCAATATGCATGTTACATCACCATACCACAAAACGTCTCTGGCACCAACCTAGGACCTCTTTAGATTCATCTGTATCACAGGAAGATACGAGTTTTAAGATTCTCGTAATAACTGGATTTGTGTTTCGCAGCTCTCCTTGCATATGTAATTTCCGAAACTGGAACACTCAATCCTGTTATGCTGCACCTGCAGCTGTACCGTGCTACTGCGAGGGTAACGACCAAGTCTCGCCGTTGCTAGCACGCACTCAAGGAGTGTTAGTATTCAATTGCACCATAAATCATGCATATGCTGCATGATTGACGATAAGACACAAATCAACTCATTCCCTCTTTGGTTTGTCCAGCGCTTTTCACATATGTCTAACCGAAAGCATCTTCCATGCCTGGCAAAGCAATCATGGTTCGGAGATCTAAAACGAGATAACTTGATTGATACAGATCTCCGTGATCTAGAGTAGATTCTTAAGATACTGTGGCGCATGGTATGGTGGTTGTGGAGGCCAGGAGGCAGGCGGTGGCAATACTTTAATTGTACAAAACAAATCGCCTGAGTGAGCTTTAGCGATCACCATTCACACGTGTGAGCCTTCCCCCTTGACATTACATCTTGTGGTTTCCTGATTGGGCCCTGAAAGAATTCGATATCACACGCCACGCGGATTCTTCAAGATGCCGTTCCTACAATACGAGGTACGCGTTCCTCGGTTCCTCAACCCCAACGTATACATACTTGCATGTTTCGGGAAACAGATTCCTGCGAGCAGCGGGACGGGAGCACATCTTGACATTCTTTGATTGTATTCCCTACTGCTTACTCGCAGTGGTGTTGCTATTTCAGGGTGCACAAACCGAATGCGGTCTGGCTGACAGAATGCCTCTGAACATCACCAGATATAGCTTACAGTGTCAGCCTTTCGTACTGAGAGCGTCTTGCACAATCGTGATGAGATGGGAAGTGTGCGGGTCAGCTGTTCTTCGAAATGTGATGATGTAAGTAATTGGCTGAGGTCGTTGTTGCAAAGACAAACTTGTACCGATACGAGTCACGGCACAACGGGCGCGAGGCAGAAGTGAGCGGTCTCGATCGGCGCATTAACGCGTCTTTAAGTCGTGTCATCACCACAATGCACGAGAAATAATTCGAATTTGGCGCGTCTTTTCGCGCTCCGCAGGCTGCAGCAAGATCGGACCACAATCACCACAATTATCATGCAGTCATGAGAAATGTGCGCATGACTTGTCTTTCCGGTCCGCGGAAGTATGCACCACATCAGTTTCATCATCATTGCCTAATTCGCCTTGTGCACCACACGTCACACGATCGCTGAATCAGCACAGCATGAAGTAATCTGCCACAAAAACCAAAGACTTTTGGGCATGTACAGTATCTAGTCTACCATATTCAACGCCAAGCATTCTAGCTTCATGCTCGTGAAATAGTGTTTTACGTGTGCTGAAATTATTGTGCCCGACCAACACGATGCACACCGCCAACGGCAAAGCACACAGCAATGGTAGTGTCATACTGTACATACTTACATCGTTGTGATTGTATAGAGCCTCAGGCGAAACTACAATACGCTACCTGCTCACCGCGTAACGAGGTAGCAAAACTTCGGCGCAATACATGTTTGCCGTAGCAAACACGCACTGAAAGTCTTCTTGTACACTTTAGAACATTCAGCCACAGGTCGAATCTGATCGTACTTGGCGCTTAATTTTCTTGCACCTGGGCACGCTGACAATGCGACGTGTGTATGTATAGGTAGATTATTATCACTGTCGAAAATGGTCGCCAACATCAAGTCTCGCCCCTGAGGCAGGATGTATGATGTCGTGATTGTGGGAGCAGGTTTATCAGGACTGACTGCTGCGAGAGACTGTCAAGCATCGAAATTGACCGTGAAAGTCATTGAGGCTCGCGATCGCATCGGAGGAAAGACATGGAGCGTTCCTATCCATTCAGGGGATGGATCCTTGGATCTCGGCGCTGCATGGATCAATCCTCATACTCAAAAACATATTGGGGCTTTGGCCAAGGAGTTTGCCCTGGAGACGATTGAGCAGAATACAAAAGGCAAGGTTGCATTTCTAGGGTCTGCTGGTCCAGCCACATCGTTTGCGTATGGCGACTTGCCTGCCTTGCGCGAGGCGGAAGTCAAAGACATTCAATCCATTCGAGATGTGGTTCAGAAAACTTGCTTGAAGATCAATGTGCGAAATTGGAACGAAGACCCCGATCTAGTTAAACTATCGCACATGTCTTTTCACGAGTACATACTAACCATAAGTAAATCTGATGCTTCCGTTCAGACCGTATCCATCTGGACCAGAGCCATGCTTGGCCTTGAGCCAAGAGAAGTCTCGGCGCTCTTCTGCTTGGACTACTTTCGATCTGGAGGATCACTTCTCGAGATGAGAAGTGATAAGCAAGATGGAGCTCAATACTTGCGTTTCAAGCACGGAACGCAACAATGTATGAATTGAGCATACAGGTTCTTTTTCATGAGACGACTGATGCAAATGTAGTTGCAAAACACTTGGCTGCAAAATTGCGGAACGACACGATTGTTGCATCTTGCTCAGTCCGCCGCATCCAACAGCTCTCAGAATCGGTGAAGATTTTCTGTGTCAATGGAAGTGTGTATCAAGCCAAGAAAGTCATTGTGACCATTCCTTCACCGCTGTATTCGACCATAGCATGGTCACCTCCACAAAGTTTTGAAAAGATTGCAATCGGTCAGAGTCTTCACGGTTACTACACCAAAGTCATTTTGGTCTATGCTAAACCTTGGTGGCGCGAACTAGGTTTCTGTGGATTATCACAGTCTTTCGAGAGGGGTCCAGTAGCAGTGACACGAGACACCTCTGATGAAATGAGCCAATGGAGTCTGACGTGTTTCGTTGCCGGTGACCCAGGTCGTGAATGGTCATTATTGCCTCACAGACGCCGTGTGGAGCTTGTGCTAGATCAGGTTGCTGCCCTTTTTCGCAGCGAGGAAGCACGCAACACCACGGAAATTCATATTCGTGAATGGCATAAAGAGGAATGGAGTCAAGGTGCTCCATGTCCTGCACAAACGCCGGAGACTGCAATGACAGCGCATCGAAGCATCAGGAAGCCGGAGGGTCATGTACATTTTGCCGGAACTGAAACTGCTTTATTCTGGACAGGATATATGGATGGCGCAGTAGAGTCCGGCTACCGCGCTGCTTCGGAAGTGGTTGCTGCTTTACAAAAATATCAGCAACCAACGCCAAGTGCTACCAGGTATCGCGAGACCAAGTTGTAGCCAGCAATGGTAGCGACCAAGTCATGCACTTTTGCATTACCCAATTTTTCTCGAGCTTTCTCAAATAGCTGGTCGTCTATCTTCACGTCTTTAGTCATGGCAGTCGCAAACTCTGCAATTAATTTCAAGTCCTCATCAAGTCCGTGAATGACGCCTTGCTTGACTTGATCCATTACTTCACTGCTGATGCCGGACGCTACAGCCAGTGGTGCATGTTGTGCCCACTCGTACTCTGCGTCGTTCAGCACTGCTACCCAGCAAATCGCCAACTCCTTTTCCGCATCTGAGAGACACGTCTTTGTTCGAATTGCACCGAAAAGAGCGTTCCATCCTTGTGCAATCTCTGGATTATTGAGCAGCATTCGATCCAATTCGAGCAAGCTACCATCACGACGCTTTCTAATACCGTCCGGCACAGGTCCCGTGATTGTTGACGATACGTAAGGGATTCTAGGGCTCATTGTACACTTTCGCAGCTACAGGCTTCGTCCCTTATCATGACTTGAGAAGAATGTCTTCGCTAGCAACAACCAGCTCTTGCCTTGCAACTCCACAATTTGAAACGTCAGAACTGCAAGTGGAGAATGACGAAGAATGCACGAAATTCACGTCAACTGTGCTGCATCTAGTTGATTCGATACTCGTAGTAGAGTAAAACATAGAATGATACGATCGCTGCCTCTCACACAACGAGCAGCTGTACGCACCATGTCTTCCATCCCAACCACACAATCGAGCAATCAACCAGCTCGATCGACACCTAATGCAAAGGACAATGAAGTTGATGCAGACACGTACGGCGAAGTGCCTCAAGGCAGAGAGGGACAACAAAAGTCGACGAAAGAGTCTTTTGTTCCCAAAACGACGGAGGAATTCTCCGATGAAATGGAGCGAGAGATTGGCGAAGATCATTCGAGTAAATCTTGAACAAGTCATGGACTCGCGGCGGAAATCAGGCAGTTCTGTGATGCTTTTGCAGGAGGTCGGTGGTTGGATATTTCGAGATGAAGTCAGATGCACGGCAAATGATTCGCGAAGGAAGCAATGACAGGGCATGAGAAAGCGATTGGACATTAAGCGTAGCCTATAAAGTTCTGGAATACATATCTCAATGGAACGTCTGTTTGATTCCTGGGCCATTACTTTCATGCACGTAAGCAGTCTTTATCGTTCTGTTTGAGCGATCGATCGTTCCTTGACTCGAACGACTAGAGTGTTGATTTCTGTGTCGTTGTTGTTGTTGTTGTTAGTGCTGATGTCTGAGTGATGTCACGACCAGTTCATAGAGTGCTGGAGACCACCATTGAGCCCGGAGTGCCAAGACTATAAATCGCCGATGCACGAGAGGAAATTGGCTCGTTAAGATTCGCTTGTGTTTGTAGCTCCATTCTCATGTGACTGCTCGGCCATATTTTGAATGCAAGAGATGTACTCGCACAAAAGGAGAGTATGAGCAGTCCCACGATTGACGCGAGTAAATGACTGTCTCTAGCGTCTTGGTCTCTATGCAGGGAGTGTTAGCATTGCCACTCGGGTGAGCATTATAGACTTTCCAGCAGCCTGAGACTCTTCGAGTGTGAGGGATTGTGAGTAACTTCAATCACTTGACATATCAACAGGAGTTGAGGCTTTAGTCTTTCTCGTTCGCTTCCTTCTTGTGGCTGGACTTGGTGGTCCAGTCTCTGTTTCATCGCGCTGAGCAGATATAGCTTTGTCTTTTCTCGGTCTCTTCCTGGAAGAAGTTTTTTCGGGACTTGGGCCTGATGCACCTCGAAGAGATGTCAGAGCATTATGCATTCTTGCTGATTTCACCACTTTCTTGGCACCAGCAGCACCAGCACCTACACTGCCAGAGAAAAAGTCTGTCAAGTTGCGCTGTGTTCCTTCTCGCAATTTTAGCTATGCTATTAGTATACTCGTGATAGACCCTGCGTTCACCTTACATTCATGTCCTTGATGACTGGTAGTAATTGCGAATCAGTATACTCCTGTCGCCAACCACAGGATCTCATAAGAAAGGACCGCAATGCGTCCACATCAGGCTGACCCCATTCAAAGTTGGATGCATCGTCGTCCACTTCTGGATGCAGATAGGCATTCTTGACAAGCGGATTTGGGAAGTTGTCTGGCAGAACCAGCTTCTCTGCTGTTTTTTTGAACTTTTTACGAAAGATAGAGACTTTGTCATCTTCACTCTCCGTGTCAGTCTGGACTCGATCAACATAATCTCGAAAATCTTCGAGTCCACTCGGGCCGTCGAATTCTGCAATCAGCTCCAGGGCCAGAACAGGTCCAATCTTCTTTATGCCTTCCGTGTAGTCGCTTCCCAAAAGGTGAGCGAGCTTGATGAGTTTTTCTCTCGTCAACTCAAACTCGCGTTCCAGGTCTGACAGCACATAACACTCCACTGTCTTGGCAGTATTGAACATATTCCGGTAGACTCGAGTTCCTCCAAACAGAAAGACGTCAGAGTCATCAGTGACAATGCCGTCGACAAGATTCTGTTGCACCAATTGAGCGCACTGAGATTCAGCTTCGGACGCCGCAGTGATGAATGGTATTCCGAACTGAGCCAACAGTTCCTGACACTCCTGAACCATGATTTGTGTCACCTCATCTGCATCACGGAGGTTTTTCCTTTGTTGATTTTTAAGTGCTTTCAAGTCTTGCTCGTACTCAGTATTGGTATAATTGTCAGCGCTTTTATTTCCTAGCTCCGCTGAAAATCTGGCGTACTCGTCTTCCTCAGCAGCCATCCTGTCCATCAGCTCCTCCTCTTCTCTCATGCGAGTTTGATCCACCTCATCAAGCATCGATCTTTCCGCCTCTAGTGTAGGAGCGTTGCTATATTCGTGCTGGTTTTGCTGAGATAGAGTCGCATCCTGGTCAAGAGTCTCGACATGGTCGCTAGTGACTGATGCATTGTTTATCTCGTCGTTTGTTGGTAGCTCAATATCCTCCTCTGACCACTCTGCACTAGAGGGAGATTTTCCGATCCCTGATTGCGAATTGACCCCGACATCAATGGGTTCTGACCCGCCTAAACTCTTTGAAGCGGTCACCCTCAACTCGGGATTCGTCGCGACTTCCGCCTCTAGCGAGTCTCGGGACAGGGGCTGTGATTGTGTGTGGGCACGAGCGCCAGTAGATACCTGACTCGGCACTGAGGTAATGCCAGCATCCTCCTCAATGTCGGACAAGTCTTGGGTCAAGTCGACAGTGTTATTCGAGGGCAAGATATTGTCTTGATTGCGTGGCCTTGCGTCCTCCAAAACGGAGGCTGAACGGTCGACATCGCGATCTATCTCTTCACTAAACCATGTGGGTATCGGGGCTTGAGTCTTTCCATCGGTGGACTTAGATTTGGCTATTGTGTCTGATACCTCTTGCATAGGCTGGATCTCTGAGCCGGAAGCCTCTTCTAAATCAATTCGCTCCGTCTCTTGTACAGTATTCATAACTTTTCTTAACTTGTCTAACGGTCTCATGACCGTTGGAAGCCCATCTCGAGCGCCAGATCGTGGGCTACCAGGGTGTATTTCAGGCTGGGTAGTTCTTGATAGTAGAGAACGTGTGAAGTCCAATTTTTCAAAGGGTAACGAGAAACCGTCCGGTCGAGATGGTCGAGACTCCGCTCTCTCAGTAGAAGTAGTAGAACCCTCGACCACCGGCAGCTGAATATCGTCTTCATCAACTTCAGCAATGAATCCGCCTGCATCAGCTTCTGTGCTCGCGCCATGCGTTTGTAATTCCAAGGATAAAGCGACGGCGTGCTCTAATTCTCTGGCTTCGTTTTCAGCCTCTTCTTCATCATTACTCTCTCTAGCGCTCGGTAATGTGTTTGGCGGAAGAGTGACTGCCACGTCGCTTTGGACATTGCCGAGAGAGCCTCTTGATTCAGACTCTGCTATAGAATCGTCACGGAGGAATAAAGGCTTGTTGGGATCCGTGGGAGGTGCTGTTTGTTTCGATTGTGTCCAACGACTTGCAGGCCTGAAATCACCGTCCGGTTTCTTCGTACTCAGTTGAGCTTTGCGGGACTCTTCCATGGCAAATTTGATCATATCGTCCTCCGTCATGCCAATTGTACTATACGTAGCATCGGTCTTGGGAGCATCTATTGGTACATCTTCAAAATCCAGATCCTCATTATCACTGACTGGCTGCTCATGAAGTTCCTTATCGATGACTATTGGCTTTTCGGCACTGTTCACAACTCCTAAAGACCAGCCTCCATCCACATTCTCGTTCTTTACCAGGATATACTCGCGCCCTTTTTCGCTCGCAACACGCTGCACACCTATATCATTCATTCCGTTCATATTCATCAATCTATTTGTCAGGTCGCTGCGCTCTTTCACCCGCTCAATTTGAAATCGTGAAAAAGCCATGCGATCAGGAAATAAATTGGTTAACTGCTCTGTACTCAGGCCCATTCTCAGACGAGACCTAAGTCTAGCGGCATTGAGGATACTATACTGATCTGCTGCTGGCAGAGACTTGAACATCTCGCTGTCGTAATCAATTTTTGAGAAATCGTACATGCTCATATCCTCTCCGCCTTCATAGTCTTTCGCATAAGCCTGCAATTCCTCTTGAGTCATGATTCGAGGATCGTGAAGCGATCCCGCACGATCTATATCGACGTCCAGATCAGGTAGATGATATTGATCCATCTTCTTGAACCGTTGCTTTTGCACTTCGGCGGGACGCAATTCCAGTTCTTCAAAATACACAGGATTGTCCGGTACTGCTTCCTCTTGTGCGACCCCATCCTGCTGCTGCTTCAGTCTCTCGGCCTCCTCGAGCGCCCGCTTTCGCATCTGTACGGCAAGTATCTTGCCCGCAGTCTTGGCCACATCTACACGACCACCTTCACGAAGGACCTTTCTATTTCGCAGAGTCTGTTTCTTCAATAAAGGCGCTTTGCCGTCGAAAACAAACACGGGTTGAATGCCGTGGAACAATAGCTTGCATATCCTGCGAAAGAATCCAACCACATGCGCATTCTTGAGAACATTGCCCTCCTTGTCTCGCACGGCCTTCAGAAATTGGTAAATCCAGATGGATGCATCGACAGCAAGACGCTTCTTTGCCAGAGCCTCGAGTCTTACGGGCCTGGCACCAGCATCCAAGATGGACCAAAGGCCGATGACACCCATAGGCTATACGAACGCTGTTAAGAACGTCATCTCCTGCGACTCAATTGTTGTGGCTGGAAGTGTGGCTGTTGGAGCTCCAGCACTCAGGAACAAAAATAATTCGATTCTCGATGTTCAGATGCACCAAATCTTCCTCTCCCTGTACAACTCCAGCGTCCTCTTTTTACAGCTGTACAATCATGGCAAAGATCAAGAAGAAGGGCGAAAGCGGTGCCGCGAAGAACTTCATCTCGCGAAATATGGCCATCAAAAAGTTGCAGGTCACTTTGGCTGATTTCAGGCGGCTCTGTATTCTGAAAGGAATCTATCCTCGTGAGCCTCGAAACAAGAAGAAGGCGAACAAGGGAAGTACTGCACCGACCACTTTCTACTATACCAAGGATATCGCATATCTGGTTCATGAGCCGGTCTTATCTAAATTCAGAGACCACAAAATCTTTGTGCGCAAGCTTTCCAAGGCGCTTGGCAAGCAAGAGTACAACACAGCGAAAAGGCTAGAGGAGAATAAGCCCACTTACACCCTTGATCGTATTATCAAAGAACGATTTCCGACTTTTATCGATGCTCTGCGGGATCTCGATGACGGACTTTCCATGCTATTTCTGTTTGCATCAATGCCGACCACCGACAAGGTCGACGCAAAAATCATCGCGAATTGCGATCGATTGTGCCGCGAATTCGAGCACTTTGTCATACGTTCTAAATCTCTTCGTAAAGTCTTCCTGTCCATCAAGGGTATATACTATCAGGCGGAAATCAAAGGACAAGACATCACTTGGCTCGTCCCCTATAAATTCTCACAACAAGTTCCGAGTGACGTGGATTTCAGAATAATGCTTACATTCCTCGAGTTTTATCAGACCTTGTTGGGCTTTGTCAATTATAGGCTATATACTGAGCAAGGACTGGTCTACCCTCCTCAGATAGATCAAACCAAGGAGGATGAAGCTGGTGGCTTGAGTTCTTACGATGTCAAAAGAATAAGTCTTGCAGGTCAAGATCAGAAAACGATAAAAGCAAAGCCTAAAAATACGCGTCGTCAAATGGCGTCTCTCAAGTCGCGCATCAATGAAATGGCTGAGCAAGGTGAAGAGTCAGAGACTGAAGTACTTGAAGAGTCGGATGTGGTACAGGATGAAGCCGATATGGACGATTTTTCAGCCGTTGCTCCTGCGCGCAACACCGGAGACGATGGAGATCTTCCACAGCGCGCCACATCTGCACCAACCAATCTTCTTTCTAACTTTACGTTTTACTTATCTCGTGAAGTGCCTCGCTATTCACTCGAATTCGTCATTAAAGCGTTCGGAGGCAAAGTCTCGTGGGACCCAATATTGGGTGCAGGATCACCTCTCCTTGAAACGGATCAATCTATTACCCATCACGTCTGTGACCGACCCAAGCAAGAAAAGAAATATCAAGGCAGAACATACATACAGCCTCAATGGGTCTACGATTGCATCAATAAAGGACACTTGCAAGCCGTAGACTCGTACGGTCCCGGCGCGATTCTTCCACCTCATCTAAGTCCCTTTGTCAAAATTACGGAAGGTGCATACAATCCGGAAGAGGTCATGGAGGATCCTAGCTCCGACGAGGAATCCGATCAAGTCGCAGCAGAAGATGCCGCACTCGTGGATGAGGACATTGATGAGGAGGAACGCCGCGCCATGGAGGCACAAGCTGAATTGGAGGCGGAAGCGGCAGGTGTGCCATTCTCGGAAGCTCAAAAGACGAGTACTTCCAAGGCACGACCCAAGTCTGATGCGCCTGCAGCACTGACTGCAATCGAAAAGAGCGAACTTGAAGGGAAGCAGTTGGCCAGAATGATGATGTCCAACAAGCAAAAGAAATTATACGCCAAAATGCAGTACTCCAACAAGGCCAAAGAGGACGAGGTGGCCAACTTGAGGAAAAAGAGAAAAGATATACAAAAGGCGGGAAAGAAGGCTGGTGGTAGTAAAAAGGTTACTGGTAATCAGTAGATTGTGTCACACTATAGTTACGGCAAGCACACTTGAGTAATTGGGCTGAGCACCTCTACTCCCTGCTATATTACGAGTAGCCAATATGTCTCTGTCCGCATACATATATACTACAAAGTAAGATACATTGGCCAGCTTATTGATTCCTCGAACACATCTGGTGGAATTTGTGTATTTGTGCGAAACGGATTCATAAGGTAATATACAATTTGAAAGTGATAGATGATAAGTTGGACTTTGACTTTAGCCCTTGGAAGCTTTACCGACTACGTCAGGCCAGTTTGGCACACTCCATGGTCTGACTGGCGTTCGCAATTTTAGAGAGGTCGTCAGCAGTACCCGGAGCGGCGTGTCCGGGGACATATACCAGGGCAATTCGTCCGAGTCGGATTCGATCGAATGTTGAGCAGGTGAAAGATGGTCCATAGCCACTGGGTGGTTCTCCATGGGCACCAATGGATGAGAATCTAGGGAGGCAGGCGAAGGTGGATCTGTGGATATTGCTATGGGTGATGATGCTTTTCGTTTTCGCGATTGTAGCACGTTCATAAGCTCGGGCTGGGTCGCGGGCACAAGAGACTCCACGTCGGGCATACCTTGATGGTCCTGAATCTCTGCATGGCGTGAGAGCCTCACGGCCTGTCGCGACGTGAGGAATTCATCACGATGCGTGATAAGTAGTTCCTGCATAGTGGCCTTGGATGTCGCTTCCCTAAGATGGCGGAGGTCAAATCTCTTGACTTTCGACACTTTTTTATGCACATTGCCAGTGCTTCCTGTTGATATGATTTTGTACGCAAAAGGCACACTCAGCTCTTGTGCAGCTTGAAGATCATGATCCTCCGTATGGCCTTGGTGCACTTTCTTAAGTACAGGTGTCGACTGATCGCGAGGACTCGTATCCAGAGATGCCTCAAAGACCAAGACATCATCGTGGGTATTTGAATCGACATGAATCAAATCAATGATGTTCATAGACATAGTCGGAGGCGATCTAGGAGAAACTGTTAGGAAAGAGTCCGGTGATGCGGACTCACTAGCGTCAACGGTTGCTCTTGCGGGAGACGTTTGGCGCGTTCGTTGGTTCTCGCTGGCACCAGTTGAAACGTCTCGTCTATCCAGGACGTTCATTGCTCGACTCACAGCAAGGTTCGCAGCTGGAACGTCTACCTGAGGAGACCAGTGGGCTTTTTTGCGAGCCGCTATATCGTAAGGATGGACTTTCGCTTTAGTTTGTGTCTCGAGCTTTATGAAAACTTTTGGAGTCTGCTCACGAGAAGAACTGCGCCATGCGGCCACGTTCCAGGGCATTTGGCGCGCTCTTTTGACGCTGATCATTTGATTTGGGCTCGATTGTGATAGATTCACTGCCTCGTGTCTAGCAGAATATGATGTTGGATCGTGTTGAGGGATATTCGTCTTGCTCAATTGTGATTGGGTATTGGGTTCATATATGCTGTTTTGTTGAAGTGGATCTTTCTCTCTATGCTCAGTCCCCAAGTCACAAGGACCGTCACGCGGTACAAAACGATCAATTCTGACCGGGGACTGTTGTAACCCGTGATTGTCGTGCACATTTTCAGTCCTAAAGTCAGCGCCTAAAGTTTCCATATCCGCCACTTGATCTTCAAAGATCGCATCGGCGGATCCTGTCTGGGTAATGATAACATGGGAACCTGAATCATTCTTCTGGGTCTCAGATCCAATCATCTCCTGTATCGCCGAAGGATTTTGTTGCGAACTCATGACAGCCTTGAACATTTTTGGCGCCACGATATCGCCCTGGAGCTTGCTTACCGGATCAGTGCTAGCAAAGTCTGACGAAATCTCAATCCTCTGTTGTGAATTGACCCCATCACTTTCATCGAGGAGACCGTCACCTGTGGCTTGCGTTGCGAAAGAGTTGCCGTATTTTCTTGGCTGGATTATGTTCTGCGTTGCGAATGCATCAAGGTGCTGATCTGTCAGAGCAGTTCCCGTCTGCCCAACAGGGGATGTAAAGACTGATCTGCTCGGGGTCTCGATGCGCACTGACTTAGGTGACTCTGACTTGAGAGCAACCACGGAAGTGTCAGGTCCCGAATCTGGTACAGAGTTCATGCCAGCTGGTGGCCGTGCTTCCGGCACAGTGTCGATGTCGAGTTGTTTCAAGTCCGATACATGGGAATTTGTAGCTGGAGGTGGGGACTTTCTTGTGTCAGTCCAGGATGAGGAAGGACCAGATGTTGAGTTATTCACAATACCTGCATCCTGTACGGAGCTTGAGTCAGCTGGAGGACATGTAACTTTCGGAATAGCATCAGTGTCCATCGAGAACACTTTTGCGTTGTTCGTTTGCATAGCCTGAGGCGGCGACGAAGTTGGGGCGGGCCTTGATGAGGGAGAGCCAGACAGCGATTTCTTGGCAATTCTGAAAATGCCGGTGGGCTTCGAATCTGCTAAAAGATCGATATCAGCAACAGGCTGCGGCTCCTCCTGAAGAAGATCGGTGTTCGGAGGATTCGACCCTGACTTATGTAAATTTACAGCTAGAGGTGTTGAATGTGACGGAGAAGTCCAAGGTGAGAAGGAGACAAATGGCGGTTTCGTGGCAATATCGAAAGCGCCATGACTTGAACTTTTTGTAGAGCGCATAGCAGCTAAGGGTTTCGCCACTTTTGGTATAGCTTCAATTGCCGGAATTTCCGGAGGCTTCGACACTGATCTCTGAAGATTGACAGCCGGAGACGGAGACCGTGACTGTCTCGGAGAGGGGGAGGAGTCAGGTGGTGGGCTATGATTGACAGTCTGGCGTCGCATGTCATTAATTTTCTTTGCAGAAAATTCGTATCGCTTTTCTGTCTGTGGTTCAGGTGAGTTTGGCCAAGAAGCGCTTCCTGCAGGTTCGTCATCTACCACTTGTTTGATGCCTGCTGCATCGGGCATCTGAGTGTCGTGCACAGCCGTCAGTGACAATCTACACTGGTCATTTCCCTGTTTTGCGAGCTCAGCTTTGCGCCTTGAGTGATAGATCACAGGCTCTATTACATAATTTCCGCGTGGTCTCCAGCAGTCCTCCGAGTCGAGAAGTTTCTGCTGTGTGGCAGGAACCAGACAGTCATAGTATGTGAGATCTCTAAAGTCTCCCCAGCCAGTGTGGAACTGTCGTCGTACCGAGCCAGCGACCTTGATTTCATGATGTAAAGTCTGAGTCATGACCGGCTTGATTCGAGACTTGTCTGTATCAGCAACGAGCCGCGTAGAAGACTCGTGTGAAGCGAGACGCAGTGGTGCGGCGTCATTTTCCGTGCTATTGTCTGAATCGGTGTCGGATCCACGACTTGCTTGACTGCGAATGTCGTCTGTGTCCCTAGATTGTTTTACGAGACGCTGTATGCGAAGGCTGCTAAGAAGTGCTCGGACGGGCAGCATTCTGGGGAGCCACGCTGGATTACCAAAGACAGCTCCACCAGCATCGCCAACTAGCCTGAAGAGGTGCAGCTCTAAGCAGAGTGTTGGCTCAGAATGAGCAGTTTGATGAGTGATCTTTATAAACCCTGCCGAGCCAGCAAGTATTATACCACGAAGCTGCGTAAGCCGTGTGTTTTTTGTTCTGAGTATACTATCCTCACATTCTCGCACAAATGTACAAGGCAGCTCACAGAACTTGTCTGACACATCTGCGGAGATGAGCTCGTGCGGATTGGCCTTCTCCGAGTCGTCAGGAAATCTGTAGTTGTTGAAGCGCCGAATTTGCAAATACCCTTTTGCCTTGAAAGGTATACTTGCAGTTTCCGTGTTTGACAGACTAGCGCATACCTGCTCTTCGAGCCAAGCTTTCCTTAGCATATCCGCCATTGCGTTTCGCAAGACTTGCCAGAAAAAATCCGTGCTTCGCTGAGATCTTACGTGTACCGCTTCGATGACTGGTCGCCGTGCATCTCGAAAGCAGTCACTGTTACTCTTGTCCTGCACTAGGGATAAATCATGCGCAATGACGAGGAAGATGTACGCAGTCAAAGTTCTTCTGCGCAAATTTGACCCCACATCTTCCATCTTCTCATTCTCTTTGCCGTACACTGCAGCTGTAGCTATGGCTACATGAGTGCTGGTTCGCACTCGTGCCTGCAGTGAGATCTCCTTCTTAGGTCGTCATGTTAGATGGACAGGGCGCACGGATCGACTAGTCGACTCCCAGAATTTGTGATCGCATATGGCTGATGCGTATGTCTCCTTTCCCCAACAACCACCAGACGAAGCGGTGCCTGCTATCAGTAAATTATATCATACAGTGCATCGCCGTCTTGCTTCGATAGTCAGCATTACAACTGCCTTATCCTCGCATGATATCGCGACTGAGGAAGTGCAGCAAGTCGCTAGTTCACGATATTCACGGGATAAGGACTTCATTGATCGAACAAGAGATCTGGCCGTAACAGCAGTACCAGACCGTGATGAAGGCCTCTGCTTGGATGTTGCAAAGTTTGCGACATGCAAAGCAACAGATCGACAAACTGTACGACATGTGGACGCTTTGAGCACTGATCCACGAAATCTACTACAAGCAGCTCGCAAAGCTGAGCCTTCGGTGCAAAGCGAACTCGTGACAGCAGAAGCTGATCTAGATTTTGCAGACTCACCGTTGCCAAGTCCTGTGCAGGCTGGGCAAGAAAATTCCCAGCATCTCCCGAGCAACTCTGTGCCAGGCTTTGCTCTACAACGAGAGATCAGTTCCGACTCGGAGACCCCAACTTCTCCGGCAGACAGAAGGAGACCATCCTTCTCACGTGAAGAATCTATCTCGACTGTCTTGACTAGATTAAAGAGTGGGCGCTTGTCTAAAGAGTTTTGGATGAAAGATCAAAATGCTTTTGCGTGCTTCAGGTGTGAAGCATCGTTCAATGGTAAGCTTCAGGATACGGCACGCTGCAAGACATGTAGTTGATGATCATAGCATTCAGAAGAAAGCATCACTGCAGATTATGTGGCCAGATATTTTGTGCAAACTGTACTATTCTTACGAGCGGTCGAAGAATTCGGCAAAAGGATCGTTTTCGGGCTTGCAAAGCCTGTAATCGTATCATGGATGAATATGCCAACATTTCGTCGGAAAGTGATCTCGATCTACAATCCAATCCTGACATCTCAGAATCAATCGGCTTCAATACACCAACACAAACTGTCAATTCTAGATCTGACTCATTCTCCATACCTGACATCATGAAGCCTGTCAGTACACCTCTGATGGCAATCCCTGCGACACGGAGTCCCTTTCCTGACCTTTCTCTTGGGACGAATCAGGACAGTCTAGAAGTGCCGGTATGCCCAATTATAGTGACAGGAATCGATAGCCACGATGAAATCGCAGTGTCCAAGAGCGATTCAAACGTCACAAAGCATCCGATGATAGGTACGCGTGCTGGACCTGCTAGCATCGTTGCGAACTGGAGCCAGGGCATCATTGGCGATTTTGCTGGCTCCGCAACAAATCCTTTCCGAAGAGGCAGCATCTCTCGCGACAAATCAGACGTGGATGCATTACGACAAGTGTCATTCACCACGGAGAACGATACGTTGCTTCATGTGCGAGGCATTACGAAGGATGAAAAGGCTACCAGTGAAGAGGAGGAAGACTATTGGGGTGGCACAGTTCGCATTCCAAAGTCAAGGCTGCCCAAGGTAAACCGGGAGCCCAAGTCAAATGCCTCAGATTACCGGTCACCACCTCAAACTGACGAAACCAATATTAAGCGAGTGAATCGCCGATTGCTAAACAAACACGTTAGAACCAAATCCAAGTCACTGCTTCGACAAGGCCGCTTTTCTGGAATCGACAATTATTCAAATGCTCACCAAATTGAGACAAATGTTCGTGGTCGAGCAAGGTCAAGATCGAACAGTGTAACTCAGCTTGGCACAGGAGATTTGGACGTTGTGTCCAGAAGGCATCTCAAGGCCCTTCTGCAACAGATGTTGTCAGATGCGCAAATCGAAAATGCAGAGGACTGGCAAACGTGCTTGCTTGTGATGTTGATGAAGGTCGCTCTGAACATTCACCCGAAGGTCAAAGAGGGCGCTAGTGGTTACATCAACAATTACGTCAAGATCAAGCGGATCCCAGGCTCGAAGCCGACGAGTTGTGAATTTTTGTCTGGTGCTGTCTTTACTCACAAACTCGCACATAAGCAGATGCCGAGAACAATCAAAAATCCACGGATTATGCTCATTGCATTTCCAGTGGAGTATCATAGGGCTGATTCTTCACAACTCATGTCGCTTGAACCTGTTTTGGCCCAAGAGAAGGAATATTTGGAGAACTTGGTCAACAGAATTCTAGCTCTTCGGCCTAATCTTATTCTTATAGAAAACAGCATCAGTGGCTTAGCCTTGAATTATTTGCTCGAGAGCAATATTGCAGTCGCATATCTTGTGAAGGACTCTTCGATGGCCATCGTTAGCGGTCTGACCGGTGCTGACATCATAACTTCTGTAGATCGACTAGCTTTTCGTCCGCGTCTTGGAAAATGCGACTACTTTGAGGTCAAAACCTATGCGATATTTGATGCACCGGAACCATTCAAGAAAAGTTACTTCTTCTTTCGTGGTTGTCCGCCAGATCTAGGGTGTTCTATGGTACTTAGAGGAGGCAGTTTGCGGTTCTTGGAAAAAATCAAACGCATTGCTGAATTTATGGTCTTCGTGGTATACAATCTCAAGCTAGAGACCAGTCTACTAAGGGACCAGTTTGCTGTTCCAAAAGTCAGTGGCACATCAAAATCACTCGCCATAACACGTCTAGGTGCAAGTTGCGACAACGAAGCGCTGCTGAACAGTCCAATCAAGGAAGTTCTGCGAATTTTCGAGAACCGATTTCTCTCGGCCTCTCCTGGAGTCCACTTTCCTCCTCCTCATCTGATCAAGAAAGCTGCTGATTTGGAGATCAAGTTGGCCAAACACAAGGCATATCTGGAATATCTCGAGACAGACGAACTTTTGGAAAATCCACCAGAACCTATTTTCTTCCTTTCTGATCGACAGCAAAAGGAAATCTCAGATCTGTCACTGGACCAGCAAGATAATATCAAGAAGTTGATGGAGGCTGCGGAACAGCGCAAATTGAATCAAGAGCTTCAGCACTGTAAATCACAATGGAAGACTTTGCTTGAGCGAGAAGTGAAGGAACACAGGATGTTTGCGTGTCCTCAGGATCGTCAAAGTATCTCCTTGTTATATTCTGCTGTTTGCACAGCGACTGGGACGCCCTGCACCATGCCAACCACAGAGGTGATTGAGTTCTACAAGGACACGTCCAACGACTGGCCACTGGGTCAGTATATTGAGGACAGCGTATATATGGCGAATAAGCCTTGCCCGACGGTGCTTTGCGGTCGCAAAAATATGGATCATCACCGCAGTTATGTTCATGCACAAGCACGCATCAGTGTTATTGTGGAAACATATGCTTGTCCATTACCAGGAATGCAGAACACTATACTGATGTGGAACTATTGCAAAAAATGTGACTCAGCAACTCCGCTGATGACCATGTCTGAAAATACGTGGGGTTACTCGTTCGGGAAGTACCTCGAATTGACCTATTTCGATCGTGATATTGTTGTGAAAAACGATAAATGCTCACATGATCTATATCAAGATCATGTCAAGTATTTCGGATTTCGGGACATGGCAATTCGTTTCGACTATGATCCGATTGAGATTATGGGGCTCGCATTACCTCAACCATTTGTGGACTGGCAACCAGACACTTTTGTTAGACTCAAGAATGAAGAATACAAGTCCCTACAATTCAAGATCACTGCGTTCTACGATTCATTGGAATTCCGATTATACAATATGAACTCAGAAACATTGGTCATTGAACAAGTGGAAGCGTACAAAGCAGACTTGGCACAAATGCGACAAAAAGCCAAGGATGAGCGACTCTATTTATTGAATTTACTTCAAGAAATCTTCGAAAATTCAGCCCCGCTCGACTATCTCTGTTTGAATCGTGCTCTTCGAGTCACACAAGACAAAGTCACATCTTGGAACGGGACGTTCGATGAAGTGGAGAGACTATATTTGCCCTCAGAAAAAGACATCCGCCGTCTTACCACGGCTCATCTCAAAAAGTTATTCTCGCTCGACGACGGATCTCGTATCAGCATTGGGGACGATGAGACTCATGGAGAAGCAGCAGATGGAAAGAGGTCTGTTAGTGCACCGCTTGTACCTGCTTCGGAATCCGAAAAGGTGCCTGATGAACTGCTGCATGAGAAAGAGAGAAATGAGAATGGCACAACACCAGAAGTTTCTGGTGATCGTACCGTCTCTATGCCTGCAATGAAGCAAGAGAGTGAAGCTGAACCTCGAGGATTTCACCCTCGCCGAACGTACGAGGTCATCAAATCTAAAGGCGATGTGCACAAGGAGAGCGGAAATGCTGGTAGCCAAGAGGTCCCTGTGGTGAACATACCCGACTCAATTAAGTTGCAAACGTCCACTCTCAGAAAACCTGTACTAGGGCAGCGAACTTCTTCGAGTGAGGATGTGCTGTTACGAAGCTCAGTATCAAGTGCGCGACCTAGTGCTCGTTCACCGTCGACAGATCCCAAAACTCCACACTTGAGTGGTGTTTCCGTACTAAAAAGCATCAACGATCCTATGCACCTTCGAAAGAAATCGCTGACCAATAATCATGTTCTCAGCAAGCAGATTCAAGACATTGGCGAGAGCATCGTCGACTCAGTTGAAAAGCGTTGGAATGAGCAAAAGAAGTTTAGCACACAAAGCAAAGATCAGCCTCAAAGAAACAAAGCAGGAGATACCAAAGTGACCAGCCTAGCAAAACACTTTGAACAGTTGACTAGAGAATTCGAGAAGGAACGTCTGAAAGCACGCCGCACCTTGCACTCCAGAGGACGACCTACTTTTGCTGTGGCCACCCAGAAGCCTACTGTGGCCGTCTTCGATAATGTTAGTGATGCTGTAGATCAGCTATCTGATGAAGAAGAACCAAATCTGGAGCCTTTGCTTGACTACGGCGGGGACTTTTATCACTTCGATAATCCAGCTACGCGCGAATCAACACCAAATAGGACGCCTGTAGTGGTACCAAATTCGCCTGGAGCCGTGGCGACTAAGGAGATTCCTGAGCAATTCTTGGATGCATACGCAGCCAAGCCTGGTATGGATTGCTTAGAATCACACAAATTACCTGAGACTGGTGTGGACAAAAAGTATGACACCGATTCTTCCGTTGCTGGTCTGGTGCCAACGGCAGAACGTAATACACTGATGAAGACACTGTCTAATTTCTGGGCTGACAGATCGTCCTCGAATTGGACACCGTTGGAATATCCCTTACCATCCTCGGAACATATGTTCTTAGAAAGTGATGTTGTTGTGCGCGAAGATGAACCTAGCTCTCTGATCGCCTTTACTCTGAGTGCACAGGAATACATATCCGAGATTGGGAATCTTCGTGATGCGGCGAGACGGAAACCGACTGATTTGGACCACTCCATGCTTCCGAGTCTCAATGTAGAGGATCGCAGGATTCGAGCGACATTGCAAAATCCTACAGGCACGCACATGCGATTCGGCTGGGGTGGTGATAAGTCCAGTGCTCGTCTGACCAGTCGCATCTTTTATGCAGAACAGTTTGATGCCTTGAGACGTTTTTGCGGATGTGATGAAAACTACATTGCTTCTTTGGCACGTTGTGTCAAATGGGACTCTTCCGGCGGCAAGTCTGGCTCTGCATTCTTGAAGACTCGGGATGACCGGCTCATTGTTAAACAATTGTCCAAGATTGAGACGGAGCAATTTTTGAGATTTGCACCGAATTACTTTGAATATATGGCTGACAACTTCTTCAACAAGTTACCTGTGTCCTTGTGCAAGATTCTTGGATTGTACCAGATCACTTCAAAGAACCCAGTCACGGGTAGAGTCATGAAAATGGATGTGATTGTCATGGAAAACTTGTTTTACAAGAGAAACACAACGCGAATCTTTGATCTGAAAGGATCAATGAGAAACAGAAAAGTGCAACAGACGGGTCGTGTCAACGAGGTTTTGTTGGATGAAAACTTTGTGGAATGTGAGTTGACGAACAATTTGAAGATTTTTCCTTGTAGCTAACTAATGCAGTGGTGTCTGAGAATCCTCTCTTTGTAAGAGATCACGCCCGGCGGTTCTTGAAATCTGCATTGCACAATGACACATTGTTCTTGGCACAGAACAACGTGATGGATTACTCTTTGATTATTGGAATCGATGACGAACGACATGAGTTGATTGTCGGCATAATTGACTTTATTCGGACATATACGTGGGACAAGAAATTGGAGTCCTGGGTGAAGGAACGAGGTTTGGTGGGTGGTGGGTCAAATAAACCAACAGTGGTGACTCCCAAAATGTATAAAACACGATTTCGCGAAGCAATGGATCGATATATTTTTGGTATAAAGTAAGCGTACGGCAATGGCCAGAAGCGTTTAGCGCGCGTATTTGGAAATTGTAACATCCTTCTCTGAATCTATCATCATGAGCAACGTGAATCATCTTGACGTGGCAGTACTTGAGGAGAACTGAGAGAAAACGTTGCTCAGGGAAAAAATTAGAATTTGATTGTCACCGAGTAAACTCAAGTAATGTAGATATTTGTTCATCATAGAACGTCTTCTCCCGGCTCCCCAAGCATGTCAGGTATGTCACTAACCAAATAAGAAGATGTAGAGGGGAGAGCTTCAATGAAGAAAGGTGTTCCGAGCAATCTTTTTTGCTTTTGTTTTTCACTATTCTTACGGTCAGTAGCGGTCAATAGAGGGTGTGAGTCGATCGAAACTGGCAAGTCTGCAAGAATCAGAAACTTTTTTGATGGTAATTGTCTTCGACATGAAATGATTCAGTTGAACTATGCATTGAATTATGTGTATCATCACACTTGCAGACTGCCACTTTTGCCAATCGATATCAGACAGATTTTAATCAAGCTCACCTCCATTTACTTCCGCGAATGCCTCCTTTGAATGTACTAATTTCTAGCGAGGATTTGCTGGTATCCGGCAATGGCCCAAGCCAGACTGGCAGGCACGATCCACTGAGAGAAAGTGTCATCGAGTCGAACGGCCATGCTAGAGGTCGAGAATAGAGCTATCGTGAAAAGATTGAAACGCGTGCTGCGTGATCAACTCATCTTCGATTGACTCTCGAATGAGACTGTCATTCAGAAAACACGGGGCTCGTCAAACAGTGAAATCGAAGTGAAGATTCAGATGAAGACGATTTTCTACTGAAGCATTGAAGAACCGGTTCTCTCAGGGAAAGGAATCATGTCTGGCTTCTATAGAATCCATCTCGCATCGATGAAGAAGGTGATGGCGAATGATACAAGAACAAGATTTGAAGACAAGGATTTTCTGCCATCAGGTCTCGTATATGGGAACGAGCGCGACTTCCAGCTGCAGTCAAGTGAAGGATATTTGGGAGATCACGCTTGTCCCATCACATTTTTCATCAAACCACTGAAGCAGTCGTGACGCACGAAGTCTGTCACTGAAGCATTGTACTGTAGTAAGTGTGGAAGACCTATAATAACATGTACTATATGGCAATGTCTTCCTTGTAACTAAACTCAAACTTGTTCATTTCTCAAGTTCGTGCGAATTTGTTCACAACTTTCTTCTTCAGATCAAATGAAGCCCACTGTTTCAGGACTCGTCCGAGCCGTCTTGCACTTTCGCGCCATTGTTCGTGTGAATGGTGTGGGATTTCCAGCCTTCCCCGTTGCGCATTGCAAGTGGTGCAAGTGGACAGATTTGGCATTTCAGCCCATCCATCGTCACACAGATTCATAAGAGTCTTGATAATTTGCTCGGAATCCTCGACGTCGATATAGGCAGGACGTGGTACACCTAGCGCGACGTGGGAGTCATCCAACCGCTCGATCACTTGCTTGCCATACCAACTAATGGAAGCAAGCTTCTTTGCGCTTTCCTCTAAAACTTCGAGATGAGGAGTGATTGCAGACTTCAAGTTCTCTCGGAAACTGTATAAGCGATCTGCCTCGGCGAAGCGTAATTCCATCTCTGCTTTAACGAGCTCCCATTCGAGCTCAGCAAGGTTTGGGCTCCTTATCTCCTTGTGCTTCGTCGTGAACAACATCTTTGAAAAAGCTTCGAATGCAGTGTATCGGAGCCGCTGAGCACTCGTGTGTTCAAAACTTTATCTTGGTCGTTTAGAGAACCGGCAAGCTACTAATGAGACCTGAAGTTTTATATGCTTTCATGGAAAAATTATGTGACTCAATCGTGAGAATCATGCACTAGTCATGAGTCATTGCTGCATGAGTCATGAATTAGCAATGAATTATGTGGTGAATCACTAATCGAGTTTGGCGTAGTAACTAGCCAGAAGACCCTGGAACCTGTACGGAAGGGCCGCAAGAACCAAATTAACCACTGATGCTTCACCAATTGGTCCTACTTCATTGGAACGAAATCTATTATTATTATATGACGCCATGAATTCGTGAAAGGAGAGGGGTTGCAGCCAAACTCCGTCAACACGCCGTATTTGCCCAGAGTATCTAGCTGTCTTTAGGCCTCCTCAAGCAATAGCCAGAATTTCGCTAGTGCCAGATATAGAAGGCCTCTGATCGGGGTCAGTGGTACACAGATGAGGGGGAACTTTACTGCCTGGAGCAGCTCCTTTCGTTGGAGCTGCTCCGCCATGTCTGCGGCCTTTTCCTTTTCGCGCGCAATCCAAGCTGCCTTTGCCTTAGCCCGCGATGCCTTCTTTCGTGCTTGGAATTCCTCGGGCTGTTGTGGATCGATGGGATACGGTGCCACGCAGTCTCTTCCAAGATTCCTGCTGTCGCATGTTGCCGTGGACAGCAGCCTCAACAATAGCACCGATCTTTTCCTGGGTTTTCTCCCATTTGTCAGACCTCTGAACTTTTGTCTGTGATAGAACGCGGAGGTCAAAGAGGATCCAAAGATCTTATTGATGTATTTGAACTTTATGTATGCAATCGCCTCATAGGTACTGTACTCCTGTACAGCATCACCGTCCTCCGTGTTCAAGTGAAGAAGCATATGTCCCTTCGCAGTTTGGTCTTTTTTACGATTCTCAGTGGCATCCCTTGTTTTGTCGGATAATGGATCCCTTTTTGGCTTAGACGCTACTACGTCTAGCTCCCTGACCAAATAAAGTCCTTCCAGATGAGTAAAGACCGTCTGGACCGTAGCCCTGTCTGAAATGATAACGTCCTTCTGGTAATCCATGACAACTCTTTTTGTACGCGCACGTCCTTTCCAAAAAAGTGAAGAGCACTCAGGCCCATAACCTGATGTGATAGCAAAGATTACTATTTAGATGAGCATGCTAGATAGACCCAATGGCTACCAAAGCAAGGTTCCTCGTTCGGTCCTCTACTGCGCACGTCTCCAAGTTATGTACAAGAATTCGAGACGGCGTTCACTGACTATGGGGGCTTGCCTAGTTATGTATGCCAGTCGCGGCTGAATCAACCACGCAGGCAACATGTGCCTACCCCTGACCACTCTATCCACAACATTTATCTGTCAGCTTATATCAAAGCGCGATAACCACGTGCATGATTCACGATCTCACAACATCCACAGTACGCACGCGTCCTCTCGCGTTAGTAACGCGACAATTCAAGCTACAGCAACGGGTATAAGCTGCCTTTACTGTGGAACGCGTCTCGTCTCGTCTCGTTTTGTTTGGTATGGTGAGTGAAGCGATCGTTGATGTGACATTGTACCATAGGTGAGGATGCTACATTATTGATCAAAGCTTCTAGCTACTCGAAGAGTTCTCAAGGAATGGCATGGTCAACTAATCTAAGCCAGTATTGCAAATCTGGAAGACTGTAACGTGACTTTATGTTTTCACAGATGGATATTGGATCGGAAGTAGCTCTATTCTTTGCAGGGACTGTCTTGGGTTTCTAGTCATAAATGATTGGACCCTTTTGGATACTTGGCCTGCTTGATCGCTCCAATTACGGAGTTCATGCGTCATACCTTATTTCTCTGACACCCCACAGATCGTGCGGAGTATGCGCAGATACTCGTTATTTTATAGCAGCCGCATGGGTTCTGAGACATTCCGCGGACTCATCTCCTCAATGATGCATTTCCCTTGATCCAGATGAAGTATGGCTATTTCTCACATCTGCTATAAGGACTTGTCCCAGCCAAAGTCCGTCCATGTTGCTCAATTGCGGCTGCTCGTCAGCTGGGCTTCACCATCTTGCCTTAAATCATTGTAAGGATCCAGTGCATTTGCTCATCGCCATCTCTGAGCAGCTCGTCAATTATCAGCACAAAGCCTGCATCGCCTTCTACTCTGTAAGAGGCAGACTACAATGATCGCAGCCCTGTGCTTGATGGCTTTCCTCGCACTTCCTTTGGCACTTGCTCAGAGATACACTAAGACTTTCCCGAAACTGAAAAGAAATGCTAAAGTCACCCACGAGGCAAGGGTTCCAAAGCAAAAGTGTAAGTATGAAGGTGAACTCGTCAACCACCAACCTACTGTCCTCTGGCACCGTGGACTTCAGTATAAGATGGACGTTGTAAATGGCCACCATACGCCAGAAGCGTTGAGCATGTTTGCAGATCTGGAAAGCTTCGAGCCTACTTTCGTCAGCAAGTGGCATCATAAGCTTGTCATAGAACAAGACGAACCTGACGCTCGTAGATGACTAGCGTGGTTGAGAATGCGGTCTAGCGACATGTACAAGATTGATGATCCCAGTGACGGTAATGAGCAGTATGCATCAATTGTAGCCAGAAGAAGTTTTCTACTCGTGCTTGCGTAGTATCGAGAATTTTATCGCTCTCGGGGCCTGACTTTTGACAGAATGACAAGTGATGCTATAGGAGGAGCATGAACGGTCCTTGTCTTGTATGCAAAGAACTATAACATTGACGAACGAAACAGTCATTGATGCTAGGAAAATTTGAACATTGTCAGTGATCACCTCAGCAAACTCGTTTGTTAGTGATCCATTTTGAACATGAAAACATGATGCTGCTGAGCTATGCATTGACTCGTGCATACTCTCCTTCCCTGAGACTGCCACTATTCCTTGTGATCACCGCCTACTTCCACGAACGCCCTTCCTGAATGCACAACTCTAGAGCTTCTATCGTTGGCGACTGCCCAGACCGTAGCAAAAGTTGCATCAGTGCTGCATTGTGACTCTCTATAGCCAAGCGGTACAATTTACGAGCTAATTCCTCATTTGCTCCATAACGCTCAAAGAGTCTTGCAAACATGCCGGTTCCTTGCGTAAATGTGTCTTCTCGACGAAGTGCAGCCTTGTACGCTATGAAGAGCACGTCACTCGGAAATTGTAGATCTTTACAGGAATCCCAGAATATACACGGCTTTGCGGTAAACACATGGTTTGCAGCAAACCAAATCAATGCTTTCCTTGCTGAGCTGTCCCACAGAGTTATCCGTTGTGCACACAACTCTTCATACAAGTGACGCACCCGCACGAAACTTGATTCCCTCTTGATGCAACGTAATGGAATCGTCAAAGAGTTTAGATGCGATGCGTGCAGTACACCCGGAGAATACAACTTAAAAGTTTCCCTGCCAAAGAAACGAAATCGAAGACATTTCTGCACAGCTAAATGCAGCTCATGAGACGGGCCGGAGTTTGCCACAAAACATTGTTGCATCCAGAGCGGAGGTCCGATTTTCGGGGCATTATTCTTCGGATCAGCACAGAGGCTGCGATATAGCGTCAAACAGCATTCGGGAAACGCAGGATTCACGGAGAGAAGGAAAATCTCCGTCAGCAATTCCACTGGTAAGTCGAGCAGGTGTGTGGCAACACGCTTTTGTTTCTTACTGCTCAATGTTGTACCGGAATCATCCAATCGTCTTCTTTTGGCTACTTTAGCTCTACTTAAAGTAAAAGTGGCCATGTACTTTTGTGAACAAGAGATTCCACTTTCGTAAAATTGAACATCGTCTGCGACTACCAGGTCCGAAGAGTGTTTGTCAAGTGGATAGGACAACGATGCTTATGGCTGCAGTTGTCCCTACGAAGCTCATTTTCTCTAGCAATAAATTTTGCCTTATAGTGTCGTAAGCAGATACGACGGGAAAGCTTCACCAGATCTATGGTATCTGTGAATACTGTAGATAGATCTCAGTCTCCCACATGGAGACTCATTCACGTGCAACTTGAATGGCAGCAGCTTCGCCAAGTATAGCATAGGGCTTGAGTTCTCATGATGTGTGGAGGGAAGTTCAAGAAATAGATGAAGTAAAAATAATGTTATTGTTAGCTGCACCATACAGTAAAGATAAAGTTCTCAAGAGACCTGTGCCTCAAGTGCTGGACGAAGCTATAGCTGCACAGACCGTCCTTCCGAGACATTATCTACTTGAACGTGAGTGAGTGTGCATGACCGACCCAAGCGATTCGGCGGAGCGTTTTCGTTATGACAATTCTCACTCACGTATGGAATCTTGTCCAAGGAACCATTGAGATTGACAAGACCCATGAAGACCGCCTCGAGGTAGGAAGTGCCTTCTATGTGTCCTGTCCCAAAGTAGTGACAACACATATTCTGGTATGCGATATCCCATTCGCCGACCCATACCGCTCGGAAGCCGCCTGACGTTGGAACATTGCTCTCCAGATTATGGAATGAGTCGATATTTAAGATCCCGATCAACTCTAAGATGCCGTTCTCTCCGTGATGCGCCGCCCAGGTGAATCGACGAGTGTGGGAGCCAGTCCGTGGACAAATGAAGAAGTAAGTAGCTTTAAGAATGACACCTGGCGTTCCTGGAGGCAGATGAAACACTGTGGGTGCAAGAACGACATCCTTGGAGTCCAGGAGTACTCGAATAGAAGGATCCATTGAAACCTTGACGATCGGGAGTAGACGTGGCTCAGCACTGGACGCTCGTGATTGAGCATCGACGGACGGAGCCGTCAACTTCTTGCACGACGCAACATCAGGAGACGCAGCCCTGATTTGCGTTTCCAAACTGTTAGCACGGTCGTGTGAAGCGACAACCACGGAGTGCAGAGTCAGGCAAATTAAGCAGATTAAAATCCTGGAGAGCATCATGAGATCTGCTGAAGGCAGTAGTGGTTGATCTTAGGAGCCAAGAGAAGAAGTTCTGCAGTCTGACTGAAATCTCAGCCGACGAGGTCGATAAGGGTAGTTGTCGTCCAGAAAGTCTTCGTGACAAGTTTTCCTCAGGAGCAAGCTACGCAGAGCTGTCATGCTTATCAAGGAATGGACCGAGCCTTTTGTTTGCAAATCGTATGTGTTGGACAAATATAGAATATCGAGGCTGTTGTAACATGTGACCTCGTGATGTCTTCTCGAGTACAAATACTTCAGCGGTATTCAAGAATTGCAATCGAGGTAGTGGGACATATATGCGCAAGCGCTTTTTGTAGTCTATAGGTCGAGTCGAAGCATCACCGTGATGGAGCTTCAATCCGCTGACGCAACGTAGCATCCCTTCATACCACACGTTGACAGGGATAGATCCTGGAAATTTCCGGTTTATCGCTGATGGAACGTCGATAGCAACGCGTGGCGAGCATGCTTGATCTCCCGACATGAACCCAGGCATTCAAGCCACCAGAATTTAATTGCAAATGTAGACAATTGTTTTCGAGCTCGTAAACGATAAGCGCTCTTCATCACGTTGATGACCATTTAGCTCCCGACAATGGCAGTTTTTATTGCGCCTGATTTCTCTTTCTGTTGACGACAGACTCCTTCATTCGGGTTCAGGACATTCAAACAGTCGTTGCCAGGAAAGTCAGTACATGGACATGCAAATTGCCCGTGACAGCCAGGATTATCCAAAGATAGAGTCAATCTCGTCCTTGTCTTTTCCTTTCTTCTTCTTTGCCTTCTTCACCTTGTTCTTCAGTAGCCGCGTCCTGACTGGTTCACTCTTTGTCGCTGAGTCTGCGTTGGAAGGCAAAGCGCTCGATGGTTGTTTTGTACTCAATTCGAGAGGCACGGCGACTTGTTCAGCATCCAGTGCATTGCTCGCTTCTGCAATCTCTGCTTGATCGAGACCCTCATCACGACGAATGACGATACCATGATCCATTGGTCCCTCATTCGTTGATTTTAGACCTGGTGCATCAAGAGTACCATGATCCTCGTGATTCTCTTCGAGGTCTGCATTTCCACTTTTGAGCACACACCAGACTCTCGCTAAAATTCCAAGTAGAATCATTCCAAGTGCCACATACTGTCCTGTTCCTATGATTCGTGAAAAGCTTACATAGATTGAAACGTAGCGCTTGGAGAAGGACTGGACTTCCGCTTGAACCTGTACTTTGCGAGACGCTAGCTCGACTTTCGACAGTTTCATACTCCCCAAGGCGATGGGCTCAGACAAGAGTCGTGTGAGGCATGACTTGAGGTACTTGAGATGCTTATACCATGTTGCGGCATGATGTTGGTTCTTATTGCGGTGGTGAAGAACGCAAAGGAGATCCAATTCGTGCTGCAAAATCCGACGATCTTCTTCCGACAGCCAGAGATCTCGAGCATTCCCATGCGCTCCACGAAGTGCCATTGTGTCTTTGCATCGCACGAGTCTGCTCAAGCCAGACTATGTTGTTGTGGTAAAGTGATGTGCGCGAAAGAGTCTTGCCGAATGAGTAGGCAATACGATCAGATGCGACATGCGTTGCACATTTGAAGAAGAAGAAGAAGCTTCGATGCGACGTTGCATTGAGATTGCCTGATTTCGCACTGAATACCAGCATCATGAGTACTGGTAGATCACCTCCTGTGAGCGCGAGTCAAGTGCTAGCCATTGAACCCGAACAGAAAAGGAGAAAGCTTGAGACTGTGACGTCCAAGGACGAAGAGCCATCTATCCCCGACATGGTCAATGGGCTGGATACTTCTTTAATTGCTCGCTTGCCCCGTGAAGCTTTACTTGACATCATAATGCAGACACTTTCGACATCTACTGCTCTGAAAGCAATTGTGCTCGACAAGTTGTCGAGCGAAAGACTCTTGAATGCAGACGAATTACTCGATGAGAACGCACAGGAGCTGTATCTAGAAGAAGAAGATCTGGATGCTACAGACGTGGAAGACCTGTCTGGAGAGGAAGCAGAATCATCACAACAATCAAATGGTGTAAACGACACTGGACCACTCGCGGGCCTCAGTAATCTAGCGAAGCTCATTATGGAAATCATGAATTCAGCACCAGCGCCAGAAGGTGGCATGCCTTGGCGCGAATTTGAGGGCATATGGCCACCAGTGATGGGTACTGTCGAAGGAGCAATCAAAGAGTGCATGGAAAAGAAGTTGCTCGTGGCAGTAGATGGTAATAATGAGCTCGTTGTCAGCACGATGCCTATGGTTGAGCCTGTCATTGAAGGATGAATCGACCATATGGACAACTACATTGTAAATAATAGAAGGAATGCTTCCAATAGGTTGTAGTCACTGTATATTTTGATTCTAGGCACCTTGGAGGCGTCATGCTCTAGACGTCCCATTGACTTTCTTTCGTGTACGACATCACTCGTACGAATCACTCTTGCATGCATAAATCCGTTCGCCATGGCATAGACGAGCCTGCTGCGTGAGATGACATGCTTGTTTGAATATTCCCAACAATTGCTCACGTAACCCTGCGACCTCTTCTGTACATGGAGTCGTCCCAAGGATGCATGAGGCTCGTTCGGAAAAGTAGTAAATCACACCATCGACGGCCAAGACTAAGGGTCAAGAGTGCTTCAATCAGATCCATTGTTCTCAACATGATGTATTCTGCAACAGCTTCTAGTTGATATTTTTTTTAGCGATTATCATCATTTTGAGCACTCCTTTTCGGCTCAGTAGCCACACAATTCAACAGGATCGAAGCATTAATCATGAATAGACACTGATCAAGCGTCTACTCATCACCAATGCAAAGACCCATGAAAGACTTGACAATTTATCGGAGCTTTTGATTTTCTGGTTTTCATTTTCTCACCTCACGCATTTTCCAGGAGGAGCTCGCGATTCGTGCAACGCGTATTCACTCATTTCAAGAAGCTACGACAACATCTGCAGTCATTGCCGTCGCCAAGCATGGGTAATACACAATCTGGCGATGCGTCTGGCTCAGGCGATGCCAACAAGAAGAAGCCAAAACCCAAGTATGAACCGCCTCCACGGACAACCATTGGCAAGAAGAAGAAGCAAAAGGGGCCAGACAGTGTCGTCTCTTTGCCCACTGTGACGCCAAGTACCAGGTGCAGGCTCAGGTTGCTCAAATTACAGCGTGTGCATGATTATCTATTGATGGAGGAAGAATTTATCAGCAACCAGGAGCGCTTAAGACCGAGAGATGCAAAGGCGGCAGAAGAGAGAAGCAGAGTGGATACTATTCGTGGAAGTCCCATGTCTGTGGGTACACTCGAAGAAATTATCGATGACGACCATGCAATCATTTCATCTTCATCGGGTGGCGAATACTATGTCTCCATCTTGTCCTTTGTCGACAAGGACTTGCTCGAACCTGGCTGTTCCGTGCTCTTGCATCACAAGACTGTCAGTGTAGTCGGTGTGCTGGGCGATGATGTCGATCCCATGGTGTCTGTGATGAAACTCGAAAAGGCACCGACGGAGAGTTATGCAGATATCGGAGGTCTGGAGTCACAAATACAGGAAATCAAGGAAGCAGTCGAGTTACCTCTAACCCATCCGGAATTATACGAAGAAATGGGTATTCGACCACCGAAAGGTGTCATTCTATATGGTGTACCAGGAACAGGCAAGACATTGCTGGCAAAAGCCGTTGCCAATCAAACATCGGCCACATTCTTGCGAGTGGTTGGGAGTGAATTGATTCAAAAGTACCTAGGTGACGGCCCAAAACTTGTTCGCGAGCTGTTCAGAGTGGCTGAGGAGAATGCACCTTCAATTGTCTTTATTGATGAGATTGATGCGATTGGAACGAAGCGGTATGATGCACAATCAGGAGCAGAGAGGGAGATTCAGCGGACCATGTTGGAATTACTCAATCAATTAGATGGATTCGATGTTCGCGGGGATGTCAAGGTGATTATGGCAACGAATCGCATCAATGATCTCGATCCCGCACTTATCAGACCTGGTCGAATCGATCGAAAAATTGAATTCACAAATCCCGATCCAGCCACGATTCGCAAGATCTTCCAGATTCATACATCAAAGATGAATTTGGCAGATGATGTTGATCTCGAAGAATTCATTGGCATGAAGGGTGAATTGTCGGGCGCTGACATCAAGTCGCTCGTGAGTGAAGCAGGACTACGGGCGTTGCGTGAGAGACGGATGCGAGTCAACAGGAACGATTTCATTGAAGGTCGTGAAAGCGTCATGAAGACAAAGGACACTGATGGCGTGAGTGGCGGTATGTATCTATAGAATGACTTGCATAATTCGTTCCTTTGTAACTTTGCTTGGAAAGTGCACCTGAAATGTCGTGCTACCACCCAAAACTTTGGTGAATTCAAACTTTTTTTTCCCGTCCTTCGTTGTACGTCACACAAAACTCACATGGCGACCAACATTACTTTTCATCCTGGCTCCGTGACGACTGAAGAGCGTTCTTCCTTCACGCACCAAAAGGGAGTCACACTATGGCTCACTGGTCTCTCAGCGTCCGGCAAATCCACGATTGCCGTTGCATTGGAACAACACTTGCTGCATTTGGGCATCAACGCGTATCGTCTTGACGGAGATAATATTCGGTTCGGATTGAATGCCGACCTTGGATTCGATGAAAAGTCCAGAAATGAAAATATTCGACGCATATCAGAAGTCGCGAAACTATTCACTGATTCGACGTGCGTCACCATCACTTCTTTCATTTCGCCCTACTTGGCAGACCGAGCGAGTGCGCGTGCAAGTCATGAAAAAGCCGGCCTCACTTTTGTGGAAGTCTATGTCGATGTCTCTATCGATCAAGCGGAGAAGCGCGACCCTAAAGGATTATATAAAAAGGCAAGGGCAGGTGAAATAAAGGATTTCACGGGAATCAGTGCGCCGTATGAAGCGCCAAAAGAGCCGGAAATTTGGATTCATAATGATGATATTTCAGTGAAGGAGGCAGTCAGTCAAATCATGACCTATCTCGAGAAAGAAGGTCACGTTAAAGTCTCCAAGTAGAGGAGGAAGGGGCAAGATTGTCGTCGTCGTCGTCATTGCGTGGGATGGCAATGCCCATGCGGCCAAAGAGACCCGCTGCTGGACCACTCATGCCGCCTTCACTGCCCATCGATTCGAGCATATTTTTAGCCATCACAAAATCAATCTTCGAGTCATCTTCCTCTTCATCTTCGCTTTTGATGCCGCCGTCATGCTTATTGTCCTCTCGTCTGGTTTGTGAGAGTTCTGCGTCCATGGCAGACATGTACTCGCGCAAATCCTCTACAGAATCCTCCGACTCATCAGTATCGTCTTGATCTTGCACTCTTTCTTTGTTTCGCGCGAGCACATCGAGAGACGATTTACCTGCTACACTTGATCGTAAAAAGGCCATGAAATCGCCGTCTTCATCATCAAACCCGTCTTCCACTTCCTCGAAATCATCCACCTCGTCCCCCTCGTCATCATCATCATCATCATCGTCATCAAACCCATCCGCACCTTCAAACGTGGACTCCGTATTGAGAAACCGCGACATTTGTTCCACCATCTTCTTGATTGTCTCGTCCGACTCTTCCACACGACCATCACCTGGCTCATTACTACTTTTACTGTGCAAGTCATCCTGTAGTGCATCAAAGTCTACATCGAGGTAGTCGTCGGAATCGACTTGCTGAGACCAGCCCTGGATCTCTTTGTCGGTCACGAGCGCTGCGCGTGCTTGTGTCAGCGACACTCTGTGTGGCATCGACTCGAATCCGCAAGTCACTTTGCATCCCGTCTTGAGCATCTCGTCCTGCTGTGCCTGCTGCTGCTGCTGCTGAAAATTTACCATCGTGTACCATGCAGGGACAATAAACTTGAGGCCCTTGATTTGTGCGTACAACGTCTTGGTAAACTTGACCGTCACAGTGACTAGATCTTGTCCTTCTTCCATCGTAATCAACGTAGGGGCTCTCGCAAAGCGTGCAGTATCGCCTGGATCCCGACGAAAACACGCTACACAGGCTGGTGCAATAAGGTCGGGACGCAGGGACAGGAGTGATGCTAGAACGCGCGGTATGGTACATTTGACACGGTGCATTTCCTTTTTTGCTTGCGCAGGGTACTTGCTGATACGTGCAAACGCATCATGCTGGATTTGAGCATCATGCAAGACTGGCCTATCGTTCCAAAGATGCGCGAGGGCGTCATCGAGCGACAACTCGGGCACGTCTTTCAGGGATGGTGGAGGAATAATGACAAAGTCGCCGTGTCTGATCCATGCCCGATATGACGCAGTATCTGGGTCCAACCAACGCGGCAAGTACATCGCACTCTCAATAAGTAAAAAGTCACCGTCCGTGTCGGTCACTCTCACGACAACATCTCTGCATTGACGCGACAATTCCACCAAGATCCAAACGATGAACCATTCATCCTCAACACAGTCGCCGAAACTTGTACGCCCTGAAATCACATTGCTCGAGTCACTGATTGTCAAGCAAAAGAAATCATCCTGCCAGATATAGTCATCTGTCCATGGACGATGAATGGTCTTTGCCAATTCTAGAATCTCTTCTGCTCTTTGTGGCGAAGAGTCTTGAATATAAATGTCATAGACACAGACATCCTTCTCAGACGCGTCTGTTTGTGGCATGGGAAATGTCATTCAGGCAAGTAGAAACGTATGAGCACCAAAATCGTGAGCACAATAGCTCATATCCATCAGCTCTGTTGATGTTCTAACGCTAAAAATGATTCAAGAAAAATCTAAAACGAGCCAACGCTTAATTTTTTAATTTTACTGTACCAACCACCAGCTCGTGAGGAAAGCTGCACTCATAGAGACGAATACGTGGAAGGATGCCCGTGTACCAGCAGCCACCCAGAAATCAACCCCAGGAGCATTGCAAGTAATTGTCGCATTCCCGCTACGCTGCCCATACGCAGCATTAAACATGGCATCGCCATGCGGCTGCCTGATGCCCAGAGCAATTGGGCATTTGCGCGTCACTGATTGAATCAAGTCACCGCATGGCAGTACTTCCTTATACTCGCCTGGGTGCAGCACCGTATCAATGACGGGATTTCGAGATGCGTTGCGTGTCACGAGATACGGTGCAGGGTTCGTGACGTCTGCACATCTTGGAATCGTGACTGCACATATCCAGTCTTTATAAGCCCTTTTACAGTCATCACAAGTGCTGATGAGAGAGTACATGGCATCATCGCTGGCATTACAGTTCAAAACTTGCACTGAGTTGGAAAAGTTGGTATAGTATGAAGCAGCTAAATTGTCATAAAATCCCGCAAGAGCTGTTGGATTATAGAGTGTCGAATTTGAAGGGACCGAGTATGCCACTTCATTGCAAAATTCCATGTTGTAAATGACCTGACAGGTTGTATTGTCGCGTGTTTTGAACGTCTGAACGGGCCAGATTGAGCCTCCCGTGCTGTAGTTATTCTGAAGTGTAATGTATGAATCATAAAAAGTAGAGGGCGTGAGATCATGTACGTAGAATTGTTCCTTGGGTTGTCCTCCCGGTCCTCGTGTCGTCATTGATCGATCAGCGTCATTAATGGTGACTTGCGCGTTTGACCTTGTGATGCCGCACCACGACCATTTGAGACTATCTTGAATCGATGCGGCATTGTTGCCCATTGAGGCGGATCGGGTCGCGGGATTGACCCAGATCTGATAATTGGGTATGGCGTCGGAAGTGAGATTGCCAGTCGTCAGCAAGGCAGCTGAGAAATCCGAGTCTTGTAAAAAGAGGAACCGATTCTGATCGCCCGTCCAGGCGCGATGCAGTGGTGCGAGTACTGAGAGACCAATTTGGAAAGTGAAAGCATCATCCGACCACGCAGGATCTCGAGTAGGAGCAGCGACAGAAAAGTAGAGCGGTTGTGCATTTTGAGCCTGCGAGTATGTCAGATTTGCAAAACCAAATTGAAATGGCTGGTAGTCGGTGTATGCCGTAGCATTTGGCAGAGTGATGCTAGTGCTATTAGAGCCGTAGAGTGAGAGACTCGGAATATGTTCCTGATCTGCCCATAAATCTCTTGTGGTGCTATTGTCCAGCGTCAAGTTTGGCATTGGCTGAGTACAGGTATTGAGTGTCACGAAGACCTTGGTGGCGGATGCGTTGCTTGGAATGTATGCATAGTATGCTGTTTGACCCCATAGTAATTGGTCCTCAAAGACTTGCTCACTCACGAGGGGCGTTGTTGTATTGATGGCACGTCCAAAGACGGCGGCACTTGCTTCGAATTGTGAAAAAAGATTTGCGAGTTGCAGGACTGCCTGAACATGATGGACGGAAAGGATGGTCCAGGCAAAGAGGATATTGTGAGCGGTTGTGATTGTGCGCATCCAGCAACGAGCACAGAGAGTCTTTGGCTGCCTATCAAAACAAGAGAGCTGAGCAATCGCCCAGTCCACAAACAATGAAGTCTACCTCTAGACCTTTTGCACAGACGGGCGAGACCCACGAAACGACGACATCAGTCGTCATGAATCCACAAAAAACAGCAAGCGAAATGTTCGTTTAGCAGCAAATGACATGTGAAAGGATTCATCTCACGTGTGCGTCACAAGTCACGTCATACGCTTTCTTCTTTTCTTATCTTCTGCTTCCTCTGCCTCTCATCCTGCCCTTCAGTCCTCTAGACATGAACAGCACACAGCCTCCAATCATGAATCACATCCACAACGACCACCATCAGGGCAAGGAAGGACTCAAGCAGAATGCCTCGGACGCTTCCACTCAGCTCTCGAACCTCGAGGAGACTGCCAAGTCAACCCTCGCAAATCTCAAGTTGACCGGTTCCGAGACGGTGACAGACCTGAAACATACCACCCAAGATGTCGCTTCAGACATCAAGAGCCGCACAGTCAGGACACTGCAACCCTACACACGACGCGTCAACCGTGTTGCACAAGACGTCTGGTCACGTTACGTTGCCTTCACTCGCTCAAACCCAGTCGTCTCTGCCTTCTTGACGATCCAGTTTCTCTTTCTCGCGGGTCCAATCTTGCTTGCTGCGGGATTCATGCTGTTTGCCACGCTCACCGTGGCATTTCTTGCTGCCTCTGCACTCGCTACCATTGCCTTCCTTGTGGGCTGTGTGCTCGTGCCAACACTGGTTGTCCTCTCATTCACTGCCACTGCAGTCTTTCTCTCACTCGGTGCAGTCGTCTTGACGATTTCCTGGTTCAATGCAGTCAGTGCTCATGGTCTTCAAACCGGCACCAAGAGATTCTTGTTTGGTGTTGATCGTCAAGTCAGGGAGGGAGCTGCAACGGGTCGCGCCAATGCATTCAAGGCAGAAGACAAGGTAGCTGCTCATACCCGTGGCACTCAATTGGAAGATTTTGTACCACGCGGTGCAGGTTCTGCCGCTTAAACGTCATAGGTTCAGTCTTTCCGTGAAACGATCTTTCGTAGTTGTGATGCTTGCAGGGAATAGAAGTAAGAGTCCAAAATACAGCGATTTGTTCATGAACCATATTTCTTATGCCGTCCTTGATCCTTGCACAAGTACTGCAAAATATGCGGTGTTCAAAAATTGATTAGACTACAGTGATGTGCTTATATGGAAAGTGGAAAAGTGGAAGAGAATGTACCAAGAAGTGCACCTATGAATCCTTCTCATCCCTGAACTTGCTTCGTCGCTCGGAACGACCGACACGACCGGCTTCAGACCAAGGGAATGGCATGACGGGCAAAGCAAAGAATGAGTTGTGCTTCTCAACCATACCGGCAAGGGCATTGTACCAGGCGAAGCAAGCGGCAAAGATTCCGAAATATCCACCGGCTTTCGTCAAAGTGCCACCATTGGAATCAGCAGCACGGAACGCTCCTGCCGCCAATAGGATGAATGCCATCATGAGGGTGAAGAAGAGCATGAAGAACATGACTGTTGATTTGAGCGTTACGAGCAACAAGATGAAGGTGAAGATTGCCCAACAGATGAGGTAGAAGGCAAGTGCATCCGTGAAACCATCTGTGTATGCACCTTCAATGTTGAAGAATGGAATGAAGATGACACCAAAGGATAACCAGAATCCACCGTAGGAAGAGAGTGCCGTTGCGCCAAACGTGTTGCCGACTGCAAACTCCCACTATCGCATGCGTTAGTCAAGGAGTGTCTTTTTCAAATTGCGTTGAGCGTCAACTCACCATACCAGCCAAGAGCTGGACGAGACCACCGTAAAAGAGGGCAAGGCCAATGACAATGTTGGAATTAGTGACGTGTCGCGCATGGACATTCACAAGAGACAAGACCATGGTTGTCAGGGCAAACGCAGACAATCCCAGCGGTGAGGGATTACCAAAGTCTCGGTACCGTTTATGTGGCTGCACCGATAATTCACCTGCATTAGGACCCAAGATTGTCGAAAGCGTATTGAGACGCTCCAAGTCGAGACCGGAAGTGTTGATACTGTTGCCGTTGCCGCCAGTATATCTCTGGTTTGGATTATACTGCTGAGCGTTGGTCGTGTACTGCTGAGCATTTGGGGTAGTGTAAGCTTCCGGAGACGAATCATTGTAGCCCAAGTGGTTGTCACCGAGAGGTTCCCGGTCTAATTTATCGCCAACGATGGGAGGTGCAGCCATATTGAATCGTAAGTTGGAGTGTCTTGAGAAGAAGAAGAGAGAAGGAAAGAAAAAAAAAGGATGCGGTGTGGAAAAAACAACAAACGGGAAAAAGACGGTGGGAATGGGCGAGGTTATATGTCAGTTGGGGCGCATAAGATGACTGTTGTGGAATTCTGGGGTTGATCGTTGCGCGGGGAAAAAGTGGCGGCCATCTAGAGCGGCAGTCGAAATGAAATGAAAAAAGGACCAACGCGTGGTTGCCTCCACGTAAAAAAGCAAAAGTGGGCTTTTTACAGGCAATAGCAATGACATCCACGAAAAAAAAAGGGGGAAAACATGGGGATTCAATAAATGTACAACCTGCTATCTGCATTTCTCGCCCTGTCCTCACACGCAAATCAGTGATGCTTGGCAGGAGAAAAAAGTCTTGTTTTTCCTTCTCGAGGTGGAAGGGCACGCCAAGAACGCTCTCGACCCTGTTCGGCACTTTGGCGCGACGGAAAGACGCCACGACGCCAGCCCGACCATTCGATTGCTCGCTCGCCCGCCCGCGCATGGGGAAGGAAGTTCATGGCGATCACTCAGATCTGCTCAGATACTTTGCCGGCGGGGAATGCATCGTTGTGCTAGATTTCTCGCGTCAGCCAATAAATCTTCTTCCGTCATAAGCGGTTCACTTACTGCTTTTTACTGTCTCCTTTTTTCATGTGCTGTTTGAGTGCCGATGCATCCAGAGGTTTAAGGAGCTCAAATGAGCACAAGAGTTCTTCAGAGACACACATGACAGCCCCTATAATCGATCAGCCTTCCTTGCGCACACATACTTCAATGCTCGTGCCAGTGCTTGTCCAGTGATTTCGCGCGCATCAATCAGGCAACTTTCGAGACTTGCTTTTGACTTTCGATACAAAAGACAGGACCAAGCACATATGCTCGCATCGGCAAACTTACCGAAATTGTCAAATTCACCACAATAATTGGGTGCAGAAAAGACCGTGACAAGTGTCCTATCATTGAAGAACTCATATCCATCTTCCACAACCATATGTGCTCTGCATACGAGATCGAAATCATGCTTCGCCAAGAATTGATGTATGACATTCTTGCCAAAACAATATGATACACCACGCTCATTGTCTTCCCAATCATTCATCGTATCTGCCGGGTCGCTCCATAGCAAATCATTAAGGAGTCCGTAGTCGGGCACATCTGTCGGACGCGTAATGGCTCGAATCTCATCCATGTGAGCAAGACTGGGCGAAAGCCCCCCATGAACACAAAAGATCTTGTTGGCCACAATCGCAGCGATTGGCAGCGTGTTGAATGTATCGATAAAAGTCTTCCATACTTTGATGTTGGTCCTGCGCTTGCATTCGTCGTAGAAGCCATAGACTCGCGTCACATTCGCGCACTCGTGATTGCCACGAAGCAGGAAGAAGTTTTCAGGATACTTGATCTTATACAGCATCAACAATAAGATCGTTTCGAGAGACTGTTTGCCCCGGTCCACATAATCTCCCAGGAAAAGATAGTTTGCTGAAGGAGGAAATCCGCACATCTCAAAGAGGCGAATGAGATCCGTGAATTGACCATGTATATCTCCAACAATCTTGACCGGTTGAGCAAGTTCGAGCAATGTGGGTTGTGACAACAGAACCTCACGAACAGCAATGCAAATGGATACAATCTCAGCATTCTTCAGTGCCACATTTTTGGTCTGCTTTCCTGTATATCCTGCATCAAGAAGTCTTTGAATCATTTCATCCACATCGAGATTCCTCAGAGAGCCATAATTCATTCCTGGACTTGAGCCTAGTGCAGCCAAGTCGGCTCCTTGTGGTACACTTAGGGTGGCTGTACCTGTCGTAGCTGGTCCATCACGTCTCATGAGTATCGGTGGTTTTGGCGCAATTGGTGTCATCGACGAAGCCGGCTGTGATTTTTGAGTATTGTCGGAAGTATTGCTCACCTCCCCATTCGCATGATTCGCCCTTCCAGCCTTGTGTGTTCCAGTGAACTCTCCATGAGTAGGGGAAGGTGGACGTGGAAGCGCTTCGTCTACTAAGGAGGGTTCGTCGAGATAATCATCGGCATTAGTACTAGCTGCACTCGATCTGCGCGACGATCTCTGTAATTCCGGTATACTTCTCGAATCTTCATTGTCGCTTTTGTCGCTCTTCTTCAGCACCGAATTTTTAAATGACTTGAATGATCTCGTCGATCCCTGCGTGTCGCTCTTTGAAAATGGCACTGTGGAATCACTTCCACCATTAGCTTTAGAGCTGTTATTGCCCATGTTTGTCCTGCTGTAGACTACTATCCAGGCTCGTTCAGAATGCTAGATGATGTTGAGTATTGATTACTACGTACTATTCCGGTTTCAAATGAATCGATATAGTATCTGACAGAAGGTAGTGCTTGTCGATCGGCAGAACGATATGTACAGGATGAATGTGAAGCTTCGGGTGTAGGCAGAACAGTAAGAAGTGCACTTGGCAGCCTTGATGTTAGGTGCAATGTGTGCGTAGACGTGAATTCTCGGCCTCGCACCGCCCGTGGAACTAACTTTATCGTTGTCAAAAGTCACGTGGCTGATTCCATAGTTTCATACAATTAGTTCAGCTGCAGCTATTCATGGTACAGGTCATCAGATGGCATTCTACACTATAATTTGGATTCATTTATCGAATCGCTGCAAGCTCCGATTTTACCAGTCATACTATCCATGATTTTACAGGTAGTTTTGAATCGTGCAACATCTTCGATAAGCACTGAATTGGTTGGCAGAGCAACGACATCTGCATCTACAGGCAAGGAAGCGTGTGCATCCATAGCCGCTACGACATGCCGACGTGACGATGATGTGTAATGTACATAAGTCATGAAGAAATCCACTAATTGTGTCTTGTCAAATGACCGAAGTAACCTAGTTTGTTCTTCAACACTATTGAAGTCATATTGGCCCGAGACTATGTGAGACAGGTATCGCTTAGTTTCTTGGCCAAGATTTTTCATTCTCTCGTTCAGTTTGTCAGTCAAACTATTTTTTTGCTTTGTAAAGTCCTCGTCCGAAAGCTGTATCAAAAAGTCTTTGAGATAGTCCAAGAATGCATCAACACGGGAAGCAAGGAATGCGGCATTCTTCTCGCTTTGGATGAGAATTCGGAATCCGTTGGATGTGAGCGTCACTTTTTGACCAGAAAATACGATGTATCCCAGTTGTTCTTTGGTGCGTAACTGATTGAACGCCGGCTCAGAACAAACCTGTGCAAACAATTGGCTGAGTGTTACTTGTCTGATGTCCTTTGTAGGTCCATATTGTACAAAATACTCGATGCATGAATTAGTATTCGAGGGATCTTTGAGAGTATTGGACAGCCATGACGAGCCAATCGGAATCCACAAAGCTTTCATCGGTCGTGTATCGTCCTCTGAGAGAGGCACAGGCATTTCGTTTGCAGTCGCCTGCAAGGCTTGCACCAGAGAATCAGCATCAGGTTTTGGACTGACGATCGAAGGCCTCATAGACCACTGCTTGACAAGATAGTCTTCGGTTGTTGGGCCTATAGTCGCAACTTTAGTAGAGTGACCCGAACTTTTCAGATACTCGAGGGCGACATCCGCTCCAGCTGGAGAGAAGAATACCAGCCATTCTATGTTCTTGATCTCGGATATCACCCTTCGGAATTCGGCAACAAAATTGTTGGCAGTCACTGTTTCGTAGACTATCAATTCCTCTAGGGGAGTGCTTGAGGCCGCCATACGTTTAGAGATGATGTCACGACGCTTGTCGCCGACAGCGAAGAACAAAGGCCGACTCTCATCTTTGTCACGCGTGCTCAAAATAAATGTTGCGAGAGCATCTCCATTGCCAGATTCAGACCCGAGGACGTTTGTAAAGCCAAGATTCTCGATTGCGCCCCGCGTGGCAGGTCCTACTGTGTAGACAGACATATCGAACAGACGCTCTCGAATCTGTGGCTCCAAGTTCTGTAAGATCATACCGATGGCTTCTACCGACCGTTGGCTAGTGACAATTAGTCCAGAGAATTCGAAAGTTGCTGCTGCACAGCGAGCTTGTAATGCCTCCAAATTGATAAAATTATGCTCTAGAACGGGTACAAAGCAAGGCTTGTATCCTTTATCAGCGAAAGCCTTCTCGTAGGGGTCTTCTGGTACAGATTTCGTTTTCAGTAGGATTACAGCTCTGTCTGTTGCATCCACTGCAAGCTTTGCCGAAAGTGTATCCTCAATAGACCGGGTCGTGGAGAGGACTTCGTCTTCAGTCAAATTTCCGTGTGCAAGAACCTCGATATGAAACTGGTCGAACATCGTGGATTGGAAGCTTCTCATGGTCTCAAGCTCAAGGTCTGTCAACGCGTTCAGTTGTTCCTGTTTAGACCAGGATATATGAGCTTGTAGATGAGAAAGGTGATATGCGACTTGTGTGTATGGTGACTCGTAGTCAAAATTGCCCAGATCTCGCACTAGACGATCTTTCTCCGTAACCAAACGGTCACTTCTAATCTTAAGATTTTTCATTCGTGAAACCACTTTCTCAATCAGGACCGACATTTTATCGTTGTAACCACTGAATGTTAGGTTGAATAACCCTACACTAGGATCCATAGCGTATTGAAGACCAGCAATGTCCGCATTATATGCGAACTCATTCAAATCGTCTTTCAGAAGTTCCAGAAACAGCTTCATCATGCAAGCGGTCCTCGCAGATTGGCGGAAGGCTGGATTGCGAATGAGACATATGTAGTTTGCTTTGGGAATCCAAAATGTGTCGTCCTTCTTGTGCCAAATTCGAGCATAAGGAGTGTGCTTGATGAGTTTAGGACTCGTGGTTTTGGTGTCGACCTTCTTTGGAGATACGGTGAAGTCTTCCGGCACAAAGTCGTTTCGCATGGGCAGATGTAACTCAGCGAAGCTGTTTTCCGTGCCTGGGCAACACTTATCTAAGAGAGCTGAAGGCAGTTTATCAACACGATATTCTGTACCGTAATATTTCTCTTTTTCGAGTGGACCTTTAACAGCCGGATCTGCTAAAGCTACACGAAAGTTCTTGTAATTGAGAGCATCCAGAACTTGCTTGATCTCCTGGGGCCTGTACTCGCGAGGAACTGAAGTGCCAAGAATATATCGCTTGTCAATAGATGAATGAAGTTTACCTGCAACACTCGAGGTGAAGCGAGCTGGAGGTTGTTTTTCTTTGTATCTGAATTGAGCCTCACTGATCAGTCTCAGCTCATCAAAAATCCAGCTTTGCAGACCTTCCTTCTGTAATATATTGATATACGCAAAAATGACTTCCACAATCTTCTCCCAATTTTGTGCTCCGTGAAGCGTGAGTTCCATATTGATCTTGAAAAAGTCTGTTCCAGGAGACGCGTCTGAACCACCTGCTCCCAGATATAGAACCCAATTGCGATTCTTGAGGTAAGAAAGAATAGATCCTTCGCCTTCATGGCCAATAAGATGGGAAACATAATGGGAAGGCTGAGAAGCCCATAATGTATCACAATCAGGAATTGGAAAGCATAATTCGAGATTGCGTACCTCCTTTACAGGCTTGAAGGTGTATATAGTTCCCAATTCTTGATTTGGACGCAGGATTTGACCGGGAAATATGGTAGTCGATTTGTTCATGTTGGCAATTTTTGAGAATTTCGAGATTGCTAAATGTTGTAGCTCATCTAAAGTGTTGCGCCCCAAGAGAACAAGCTTCATTTGATTCGCCGAATACAATTCTTTGTGAAACTTTAGCAGTTCTTCACGAACATCATTCCCAAGACTGCTAGGAATAATCTTTAGGGTTTCTAGATTGCCTGTGCCAAACTTGGAATATACATGATCTGGATTACTCAATGACTTTTCCAACTGATAAGCACGCCACATGTCATTTTGTAGATTTTTCTTGTTCTCAGAGTCGACCGCCAGAAGCTCTCTCTCCTTGCAGCTCTCGAGAAATAGAGGACTGATGAAGAATTGACTGAATCGATCGAGAGCCGGTTCTAGATATTCGTGACCGACATCAAAAAAGTAATTCGTATCCACTGTACCAGTATAGGCATTCGAGCTTCCATTATGTGCACTGAGATACTCAGAATAGTCGTTTTCCTTTGGGTATTTCTCCGTGCCCATGAAAAGCAAGTGCTCGCAGAAATGAGCCAATCCAGCGACGTCCCATGGATCTGACAAGTGGCCGACATGGACATCTAAAGCCGCTGACGCCTTGTCAGTTTCGGGATCGTGTACAAGAAGTACCTCGAGATCATTCTCTAGCTTGACGATTCTATAGGTCCGTGCATCAATGTCGGGACGGTCGACTTCATCTGTGATGAGTGTGCATGACATGATCGAGTCGGATACAGGGCACTCCAGAAGAGACAGGACAGATTGAAGTGATGGATGGGGTTGCGATTGTTCTAATGTCTGAACATGTGCTACGATCTGGTGCTCAAGTACGCGTAATAATGTTAATATTTTATGGAGAAAATGCCATAAAATGTGGATATCCACGGGTGGCAACAAGTGTGGCTCCCCAGACCACGACCGGATTCACCAACGCTGCGATAATCTCTACGATGCCGCACTGCCATGAAGGGCAATCTGATTTCTTTACGTACGGGGTCAGCAATTTTATCGAAAAGAAAGTGTGCGGCAATGTTGAAAATCGCCGATAGGCATGGCTCAGACTTTACAGCCCAATTGATGTTTGTAGCTAGTGTATCATAAGGCCAAAGATGTTACTTCATGCGATTGACAATAAGCAAATCAGAATCGCTTACGAGACACAAGGCTTGATCGGCAGGAAAGAATGTCTGGGTGCAAAGAGAGTGCTTGCGAGCTCAATCAATGGAGTGTCAATCAATGGATTGTAATGCTCACAAGTGTATTGTCAGAGCTGGAAGTTTAAAGTGGCTCTACGGTTGGATCCCATCCAGTCGGCTTGTTCTCATCGAGACTGTCTAGGGTGCTCATATCTTCCTCAGTTATGCTAAAGCTGAAGACATCAATATTCTCGCGTATTCGATGCTCCGTGACACTCTTTGGCAGTGTCACAAATCCTGGCCGGTGTTAGCCATGCGAATGAGGTGCACCGGAACGCTGCATACCTTTTTGCAAGCTCCATCGTACAAGCATTTGAGCTTCTGTTTTACCATACCTCTCGGCCATCCTTACCAGTGTGGAGTCCTTCAATCGCTGGCCGCGTGTCAAGGGACTGTAGGCTTCGACCAATATGCCGTTGTCTTTGCAGAACTTTACCAGACCAGGTCGACATAACCAAGGGTGCACTTCGATCTGATTGACTTGAGGGAAGAATGTCGGTTGCGAATCAAAGAGTTCCTGTAGATGGTGAATGCCATAATTGGAAACTCCACCAGCTCGCACTTTTTGATCTTTCACAGCCTCTTCAATCGCTCTCCATTGTCCTAGACGAGAATCTTTATTTCCGTACGGAGCATGTATGAGATATAAGTCAATATACTGTAGCCCGCAATTTTCCAAAGATTCATCAATTGCTTTCTTTGTCGCTTCATATCCTCTGAGTTTTGGAGGCAATTTTGTAGTGAAGAAGATATCGGATCGTCCAAGACCACTCTTTGCAAGAGATTCCCCTACAAGCTTCTCGTTGCGATATGCTAAAGCAGAATCGAAGTGACGATATCCGGCGTCCAGTGCTGTTTTGACAGCTGCGGAGCACTCTTCGCCAAAGGACTGATAGACTCCCAATCCTACGGAAGGAATTTTGACACCATTGCGAAGAGTCTTGAGAGATGTAATTTGTGAAGCTTTTGTAGTCATTCTATAAAAAAAAATACTAGCAGCAGTAACGATAGCTTACACAAGGATTTGGTTCATGTACCACCTCGAGAATTGAGATGTAATATAACACTGGTACTTGTACATACATGGCTAAATATCTGACAATCCATGAATACGTTGACGTTGACACGTACGTAATATCGAGGAGCCGGTTTCCACAAGTTTCAAGATTTTAAGTTTCAAACGCGCCGGCCTGACCGTCACATTCTCAAGCTCAGTCGTGCATAAGCTTGTAGATGTATCAGTCATTGCTTATGCACAAGAAGAGAAGACAGACCAAGGAATATTCAAGGACTCGAAAAGCATGATTGTGTCAGATGAACTGATTGAGCTCTATATGACTGAGCTTGCTCCATGAAGCAAAGCCTTGAAGGTGCTCTCGAGAAAGCCGCAGACTCTGGTCTTCCTCAACCGCCTTCTTATGTGCTTTAACTGAATCCCAACCACTCAAAACTACAAAAACATCTTGTGTGACCAGGAAGCTACCATACAATGATTTACTGCTTGTATCGTTCACGTACTCTTTTTGCATCTGATTAAAGGCAGCTTGAAATCCGTCTCGTGTCTCAACACCATAGTGTTCTACAACTAATATAGAATCATCTCTTGCGAGCAGTGTCTCTGCCGTCATTTCCAGCAGTTGTGTCGTTTCAACGTCCAATAGCGTTTCGACCACTTGAAAGAGCTTCTTATGAGTGTCAGTCTCAGCGAAAGCGTTTCGCGCGATTATGCTTGGCCAGCATCCAAGAATGTAAAACTTGGAGAATACCTCTTTTTCCTGATACGCCTTGAAGGAATACTGAGCTGTGTGACTACATGTAGCGACAACCTGCTTCAGCAATTGAAGAATTGCCATAGGATTGAAGGTGTCAGCGTCTTTCAGCTTGAGTACAGTAACTTCCGTGATTGCGGCATTTCTTTCGTGATTATCTGTCATCGCAGAGATTTCTAACCAGAGGTGCTACAATGTTATTGACATACCGACCAACAGAAACATGCTGGAGAAGACTCTGTCGCTCAAGCTTGTTTTACAGATATTAGCGTCACTGGAAACTTTTGTGGAGCCTGTGCAACTGAGACAATCACGCAATCATGGCAATCGACATGCATGAACATGAGCAACAACTGCCACACATTTTCGCTCTTCAGCTGGCGGCGAGCTTCAATACAGTCCAAACATGAATGAGATCGTGTCATGGATGCAATTAAAAACTACAAGTCCTAGCAAGCAGACTTCTTGAGAATTATAATTATTGACAAAAAAGACACTCCATGAATAACGACGATGAACTTCAGAAATTTCTAGGCACTACTTCCTTCGGCGCCAAGGCAACGACCAGAGATCTCGATACAGCCTATGCCAGAACTAAAAGAGAAGCCCCTGTGATTGCGGATGACCATGACAGCAATCACGAAACTAATGCGCAAACGACGCAGCGTGACGACTCGGACTCCATTGAGGACAGCAGTGATGAGGACGACTCAAGCTTGCCAATATCGCACGAGATTGTGCTAGAGCGCCATTCCCGCACTGTGTCTGCTTTAGCTTTAGATCCTCCAGGCAGTAGGATAGTTAGTGGTGGACATGATAGTGTTGTGGCTTTTTGGGATTTTGCAGGCATGGGTGCAACTGCTAGAGCATTCAAAGTGCTGGAGCCTTTCGAGTCTCACCAAGTACGTTCAGTGGATTTCAACAATACCGGAGAATGCCTTCTAGTGACAGGCGCAAATTGGCAGCCGAAAATCGTTGATAGGGATGGCAATGATATAGGACAGATGGCTAGGGGCGACCCCTATCTTTTTGACATGAAAAACACAAGTGGCCATGTAGGAGAGGTGACATCAGGTACCTGGAATCCAAAGTCTGCGACACAGTGCATCACGTCATCCAGTGATGCTACCATAAGAATATGGGACGCCTATAGTCTTAACAAGTGCTTGCAAGTGCTTGTACACAAGCCCAAGAAAGCTGGCGCCGGCAAGGTGAAATGTACGGTGGCGAGGTATTCTCATGATGGCAAGACAATTGGTGGTGCCTATGTTGATGGTACAATCAGTCTGTGGTCTGCAGATGGTCACTACCATCGGCCTATGGGTGGCTGCATATCTGATGCACATCAAGCTGGATCGGAAACAACAGACTTGGCGTTTTCCCAAGATGGATGGTCTATGGCATCGCGTGGTTCTGATTGCGTCAAGCTCTGGGATCGTCGAAAGTTCAAGAGTCCGGTTGCTGTACAGGAGAATTTACCAAACCGTTACCAGGAAACTAGTATCGTATTCTCACCCAACAATCAACACTTACTAACACCAAGTTCTACGGACTCACAAGCCTTTTTGGAGGTCATGTCAGCCAAGACATTATCATCGGTGCAGAGAATACCATTCACTTCCCCTGTTGTCAAAGTGATATATCATACCAAGCTCAATCAAATTATTACAGGCCATGCAAATGGTCAAATACGGGTTTTGTACTCTCCAGAGACTTCCGTACGAGGTGCGAAGCTAGTCGTTGCTCGGGCTCCGAAAACTAGACATGTCGAAGATCTCATAATAGCAGAAATCGATGAGTCTGCAGGGGAATTAGGAGCGGACGACAATTTACTTTCGTTACAGTCCTCTAGTCGAGCCAAGAATGCTGCACGGAAGGATCCGAAGAAGTCCAATATGCCAGATCTACCGGGCACCACGCGTTATGCAGAGAGGAAGGTGGTTAATAATCTAGAAGATTTCCGAGATCAAGATCCTCAGAAGGAATTGCTCAAGTATGACGCTGCAGCGAAGAAAGACCCCAGGTTCTTTGGCATATATCAGCACAATCAGCCAGTTACCCAGTATGCCGATCCCGAAGAATTTGAGGAGAAGTCGCCAGATACCCCTGCTAATAAGCGTTTTAAATTCACTCCAAGGGAGAAGCGATGAAGGTCATTTATGAGATCTGGCGCTGTACTATGATTGGAGGCATTTGATGAATAATGCGTGTTGTCATAAGTGAAAGAGACATGTCAGTAAGACTGGCATGGCGACACAAGGGACTGCGCTCTTTTGCGCAGGATGGTGAAGTGTGATTGCTATGTGCTGTGGAAGTGTCATGACACAAGATTGATCTTAGCCTCAATGTCTTCCTGCTCATATAGATATGGTCTGTATATATAACATACATAATAACAATACAAGGATTCAGAAGCTGTCTACCTACTTTACGCCCAATTATAATCACAAGAGTTGCACCTTGCTGCTAGGTCATGAGCTTGCTGTTAACGAGCACAAAATGAGGACAAGCTTCAACCATTCATGAAAAGTGATATGTCATGTTGCACGTGATGATGATCCCACTTATATTGGTTGCCATCAATTTGCATCTTTTGTTACCCTGTACACAAACACAACTCTCATTGTTTTCAACAAGCATACAACGCACATCACACAACTCCCCAACTCATGTCTGCACCACTACAAGCTATCGACAGCAACACACATGATGTTCAACCGCTTCATCAAGACAAGAAACCACAATCGAATCTAGAGTATCAGAGGCAGCTACTGGCCAAGAAGATTGCGGAAAGTGATGGCAAATTTGCTTCTCCCACAGACAGCATGATGAGTCCGTGTACGGCAAAACTGCAGGCCAATAAGAAGATGCATTACACAAAGTACGTCTACACATAAATCGAAAGGGCTTCCAGAAGTTCTCTACTGACAAAACCCAGAGCCAAGCCACGTTCACTGCAAAGTCGATTTTCGCAAGTGGCCAAGCAGGTCGGATCGGACAAGGAGAATGGCGAGTAACATATACACTCCTGACGCAAGAATCTCCGAGTGTGGTGGTGAACCATCAATGAATGTCTGTTTTGGCGGGCGTTGTATAAAATCGATATTTGGCATTTATAAAGTACCTGTAATTCATTTCACCTTTTCCTTTCGCGTACGTTCTATTACCACTTTCCTTTGACTGTTTCTGTCCGTGTCCCGTCACAATCAAGCCATGTTCAGAAAGCAGGCGGCGTTTAAATCTTCCACTGCCATACGTAATTCAGAGAGAAAAGCCCTGATTGCTGATCTCAAAGAGCAGTTCAGACACGTCTTTGCAGATACGAGTGAGGAAGAGGCAAAAGAGCTGCTCAATGTGATTCTGCCGTCTTCGGGAATCGAGGCGGCAGCATTTACTGGTACGAAAGGACACCGAGGTATCTTGTACACGCTTGCGGGAGCACCAATCTTCATCAGATATGAAGACAAATTGGTGCCTGCACTTCCAACACTCTGGAAAAAATGTCTAGTCACAACCGCACTCACAGGGGGTCAAGTCCTGTCTAATCTGCAGGCTGGATCGGACTTGATGGTGAAAGGCATGTTTGAATACTCTTCAGACGTGAAGAAAGGTGACATTGTGGGTATTCGTGTCACGGGGAAAGCACACGTCATTGCTGTCGGCATAGCAGCTCTTGACTTTCAAGACGTGAAACGCGAGGATGGCGGAAAAGGAATACTGCTAGTGACTTGTCTCGGGGACACCATCACGGAAGACAGCTTATATCCCTCAGATGATGCACCCACAGACGATTTTTCTGTGCTTGCGACGAGCAAAGGAATAGAGAGACTTGCAATGGATGAACCGCAACAAGATGAAGCGAGATCTGCAGGTCCGGATGATAAACAGGAACTGAGTACGGAAGAAATCGATGAAGCATTCACGCAAGCTCTGCTGTTTGGGCTTTATACTGTTTCCTCTGAGGAGAAAGAATTGCCACTTCCAATGCCTGCTTCAACACTCATCGACGCCTACGTTTTGCCATTTCTGCCGTCTTCAGACCTGACATTCAAAAAGACTTCATGGAAAAAGGCGTCCAAATTTATCGCAAAGCAAGCGATTCTCAAGGGCAAGGAGAGCAAGGGCCAGTATATCGTCACGGGAATAGATTGGTCATCCACGGCTCTTGCCTCTTTTGTGCCGTACCGTCTGCCAGCCCCACGCAACGAAGAAGCTGATGCACCACAAGGCATACACCAGGACAACAAAACAAAGGAAAAGTCTATACAGGTTGAAGAACTATATCGTGTCCCTGCAAAATACGGCCCTTTACTTGACACGAATCGGGACGAACTATTCACGGGTCCCGATTTGGGTCGTGCACTCGACGCATATTATATGCAAAACGCACTAACCACGAAGAACCCCAAACTCATCACGCTGGATCCGAACCTCTTTCATCTTTTGGGACCCACAACGTCGCAGAAGCAATTGTCGAGGGATGTCTTGCTACGTAGTCTGCTCAAGGGCTGTATCGTGCATCATCGCATCAATGGCGGAAAAGTGAAAAAAGGAACGGTGCCGCACTTGTCTATCGTCATGGAATCAAGACAAGGTCGCAAATCAGTCACGCGCATCATCCATCTTGAAAAGTTCTTCCATGCCGCACAAGTCGACGCCATAGGTGATGCCATTAAACATCAATGTGCCGTCTCTGTCAGTGCGGGCGAAGTGAAGGGCACGAAACCAGGAAGCAGTATTGAGCTTTCCGTGCAGGGTAAAAAAGCACCGGAAGTAGTGGATGTTCTCTTGCTGTGGGGCGTACAAAAGACATGGATCAATGTCGAGGATAAAACGAGATGAAACGTGTCTGAGTAGTCAATCATGGCAAAATTTGCGCTAGCAAGGCAGGAAATCGTTTGTTTGCTGATATGTATACAATGCAAATGATGAAGTCTGTCTGAGCACCGACACACAACACAATGTTGGACGAGTTTCGACGTCTTGCAGCATCCTCCAACAATTTGAGCCATGTTTCATATTCATTTTGCAAGATACCAGCAAATCTGCTGCAGAGTCATGCGGCTCTACTCAACAGTGCATGTACCACGTTTATCGGATTTCAGGCAATGATGTTGTCCACAGACATGCGAAAGCTAGGAAACTGCTTCTCAACGGTTTCGTGACCATAATGAGCTCGTGAATAGGCGTCTGAAATCTGCCGTGCTTTTTAGACCACGTTTGAAAAATCTGCAACATCACCGCCGAATTTTTTCAAGTAGATTCAATACTAATGGCCACAAATAAAACTGCCCGTACACGTACTGGCTGTTAGCGTGAATGGCTCTTGAATGAATTCTTGGTGCATTAGGCCATTCGTCCGCAATGCCTCAAAGTGGGAAATTTTAGCTACCATGTCAAAGGTGATGGCGACAGAGAGCAATTCTCTCTCTCGGTGAGTTTCACGCTCTTTACTGCCAGTCAGTTCCGGAATCATTTCATGCTTCACTGCTCATGGCTACCAACGAGATGGAGACTGTCGAGCCTCTTGATTGACGCAGTCGGGAAGGTAGATTGACACAGACCAAGAAGAGATGCTGCTGCTGACGACAGCGAATACATCAAAATAAGATGATTACGCAGTTGACAATATTTAGCTTTGAAGCTGTCCAATCATCAAAGATGAAATGTGACCGACCATGTGTCCAAAAATGAGTGAGGGCCGATCCGGCCGCTCCAATTCGGCCTTATGACGAGGCTTATAGCTCATGTGGCGCGAGTGATAGTAGGCCGACGCAGCACCATGCGAAGCTAGAATCATATGCTAGCGCGCATTAAAGCAGTGAAAGCCGGACTTTGCGTTCACGATTCTTCTGACGGGACCAGTCTGCATGGCGAGAAATCCCTGAGATTGTAACGCGGGTCGGAGTGCATAGCACGAGACGACCAGTCCTGCCGTCCAGAAATGTTCAAGTTTTTTTACTGAACTTTGATCCTCTACGGTCCTTGATTCCCTTGTAGAAAGCACGACCGCCAGATCTCTTCTTGGCATCGATTTCTGCTGCTTTGCGCTTAAAGTATTCCCGCCGAGTCATATCATGGAGAAGGTCCTCCACAATGGTCTCCTTCTGATCCTTGCGCCTGATTTTATGTGCCGCTGATTCAGTAGAATCACTGATGATGGTGCCCATTTGGAACACTTTCGGAAGGTTATTCGTCTTGGTGTTTTCCTTTCGATAGTGTCGTTTCGGATCAAGGACAGATCGCATTCTAAGGACTTGCAAATCCCGTTTGACCTCGTCTGTCATCTCGGTTGGTTTCATCTCGAAGAAATCAGTTCCCTTTTGCTTGGCCTAACATGTTAGCGCATGTTTGCCTTTCATTCATGTTGGCCAGAGCGAGAAAAAGGAGGCAGGATCAGTGTAACTATGACATAAAAAGATTGTCAGGGCAAGATGAGACCAAGACGGACTCGTGAAACTTGCTACACGTAAAATAGTTGTCATCATATCGCCGCTGTTCATGGCTCTGGCACATGTAAGGAAGGCTTACCTTTTCACTGGTGATAGCCATGGCCTGTTTCGAGGTCTGTGCAAGCAGAACGCCGGGATCCAATCGAAAGACTCCATTCTCCTTCTTGATGAGTGAAGCAGAGGCAGCATCCTTGCCGGCTTGAACAGAAATTGTCTTGTTGATGTTTTTTGCCAGGGAGGAACTCGCGGCACTCAAAAGGGTGTCAACGTCCATTTCATCATCGCTATCGGAACTTAGTTCCGCTGAAGATACGGGAGACACCGAGTCATCCACGACTAGTGCCATGGTCTGGGTAGAGCCATCGAGTGCGAGCGACATGCAGAACAGAGTTGATTGACTCAGGAACGAAGAAGAACAAAAAATACACGAAATTTAAGCGGAGCTCCGATCGACCCCACACTACTGTCAAGAAAGTTGTTTCTCGAGTGCGTTCGCTCGCAGAGTACGTATAGTGACGCGATGGAGATGGAGGCATTCACGCTCTTTGATGACGCATCTGGCGCGAGTGTACGCATCAGTCTATTTGGTGCCACTATCATCAGCTGGATTGTGGGCCAGAAGGAGAGACTGTTTCTCTCGGAAAAAGCGATTCTCGATGGCTCCAAGGCCATCAGAGGCGGGATTCCGCCAGTCTTTCCCGTCTTTGGCAAGGCCACTTCAGGCCCATGTGTATCGCTACCTCAGCACGGGTTTGCCAGGAATACCCTGTGGACAATCAAGACCAAATCAGATGTCTCTGCCACGCTGACTCTCTCGCCTAGCAATTTGTCCAACGCGTCCCGCGAGGCATGGCCATATTCTTTCGAATTGCAGTACGTGGTTTCGCTCAAAGGTGCCAATCTGACAACGAGACTTGAAATCAACAATACAGACACGAAAAGTTTCGAGTTTCAGACATTGTTGCACACATACTTTCGTGTCGCAGATATTGCCAATGTCCATGTACAGGGACTGCAGGATATCACATACAAGGATAAAGTGACATCCTCAGAGCAGCGCGAAAAGGCATCGCACGTGCAATGCGACTCGGAAACTGACCGAGTGTACCCGACTGTTCGTGAGACTGTTGCCATTTACGAGAATGACAAGGTTGCGATTGAGATTGCAAGGGCGGGACTCCCTGATGTCGTGCTTTGGAATCCATGGAAGAATTGTTACAAGATGGCAGACTTTTCGCCAGCCGATGGGTATAAGCAGATGATTTGTGTCGAGGCTGGAGCAGTGAATGAGTGGCAGAGTCTCTCTCCTGGCAGTCAGTATGTAGCACAGCAGATCATCACAGCACGTCTATAAGAAGCGAGTGTCACTTGATGATCTTCTTGATGAAACTGTTTGTGTGTGTGATGCGCGAAATGCAAAATCGCCAAAAAGGCCACAAGCGGCGCCAGCAGTTGATAAAAACAACTTCAACAACAAAGCTACGTGTGATAGACAAGACCTTGTCTCTTTCCTGGGGATAACTAGCTGTCAATCATGGCAGATACATTCTCCCTGCTTCCAGTCATGATGGAGGAGAAAGAAGTGGGCGATAAAAAAATGGCCGTCTTGACGAGCAGCAATCCTGCACTCATGCCCCTGATGCATCAAATCAATGCTCTCACAAACGGATTCAAGCAGTCTGGCTTCGCACTTGAGGTGCCTCCTCCACCACCTCAATCAGTCAATCCGAATCGCAGCAAGCAAGTGGAAGTGAGCAAACAGCAAGGCAATACGGCATTCAAGGCGGGCAATTGGGGCGAAGCACTCAAATACTACTCCCTCGCACTCGATATGGCTGCTTCTCGCCCGCCCTGGGAACCTTCAGCCATGGCAGCAGACGAAATGTCAGTCTTACTATGCAATCGATCCGCGGCATTCTTGGGTGCAGGATTGCATGCTGAAGCATACGCGGACGCACATGCCTGCATTGAGTTGAAGAAACCATGGATGAAAGGGTACTTTCGGAAATCAAAAGCATGCATCAAATTGGGACGATACAAAGAAGCAAAAGAAGTCATTCTCGCAGGGCTGACGTACGAGCCACACAGTGAAGACTTGCGAGCGGTGGAGAAGGAAGTGAACGATATCTTGGAGGACATCAAATGAGCAGCTCGTTAACACCTTTTATTTTCTTCTCGCGACAGGCTCTCGAAAAAACACACACACACTATTGTCGAGGTACATCTGAGCGCAGCGATGCATGTTATTGTGCGTCATCCACCTGTTTAGCATACGTCCAATCTAATATACATTGCAAACATAGACTCAGCGTCCTCCTGTTGTTTGAGTGCTCGCCTGCTGGCACGCTTCATTCTCATTCTGCCTTTATACATGTGCCAAGTGCTAGATTATTATGACTGTCGAGATCTAGCCAAGACTTGCATTTCGAGTTGTGGACCATCAAGGTCACTCATGGATTGCTATAATCGGATCCCGCTTTCCCTGCGACTCAGCAAGACTTGACCACCACAAAAGAGGAAAAAGATGGCGTAGACGATGATTGTTGCGACACAAGTGCCTGCAGCATCTTTGCCGCTCACATCTTCAGGCAAGCTGCCTACGAGTGCTTCAGCGCCGGTTGTGAAGAGAATCGCGATGATGCCGAGCATGACGATGGCAAAAAGCGAGAGGATTGTGCAAAAGTAGGCATATCTATAGATTCGATTAGCAGTCTACAGCTGACATGATGACACTACGCATTACCCTGCAGAAACGACTGGCTTCATCTTTGTATGGCTACTCTATAGCGCTAGTGATGCGAGCAAAGGCAGGATATCAATTGACTCTTGGTGCTGACTCGTAAATCTCGGTTTGACTCTAGTGGAGAATCTCGTGCGCCAACAACAGAAAATGATGAATAAAGACACAACTCTTCCCTCTCTTCCCTCACTGCAGCAGCATCTTGCCATGTTTTCTGCCCTTCGCAGCAGCATCATGACCATCACCGGCCATTCGCGGCTCTCGCTTTCCCCTGCATCCCTCACATCATCACCTCTCCTGTCACAGATCCGACACGCTACAAAACGAGCAGGTGGATCCGCACGAAACAACAGAGACTCTGCCGGTCGTCGCCTCGGTGTCAAGATTTATGGCGGCGCGCAAGTCAGATCAGGCAACATCATCATTCGTCAACGAGGCACAGTCTGGCATGCCGGACCCAACACCGCTCTCGGGTCAGATCACACCATCTATGCCACGCAACCGGGATACGTCAAGTTCTTCAAGGACCCCAAGCAGCCGAAACGACAATTCGTCGGCGTCGTCTTTGAGAGAGACACGATACTGCCTCGTCCCATTGGTGAAAAGAGAATCAGACGGCTCGGATTAGCGCATCTCGAGCCCGGCGAGAAACCGCTTCGAGAGTGGCAGTGACCAATTTAGAAGACAAGAGTGGCAGTTTCTCTCCTTAAAGTATGACAATCTCTGAAAATATCTGTGCTCAAACAAGTGGTGGGTAGCCAAGGACTCGTGTAGCGAGGACATGGTGTATTGGTAATCTTTACAAACCAAATCCTGAGACGACATGTATGGTGCAATGAGTGGCAAAGCACGGCATCCTGCAGCGAATTTTCTTTCGCTTCATTGCGTTTAATTGTGCAAGTCTGCATAAGCTGCATTTCAGGGTGCCTATGTGAATTGATCTAATCTATACAAGCAGATAAATTAAACCCTTGATTACGCTATACAAACGATCATCATGCACCCATTTGTGCATTGACAATCTTGAATCAAGGACACGAGACTGACTACTCGTCTAGTCTACTCGAGAGGGTTGGCCACGTACACTTTAATAAATGAAACCGTGATTGAACAATTCATTCCTGAAAAAAATCCTTACAAAAGATAAGGAACATGCTTCTGTTTGAGCACAAAGTCCCGCAAGTCTCCTGTGCCTTCGCGAAATTTGAAGAAACCTGCATCCTCGAGAGCATATTTGCCAGAGTAAGTTTAGGAATACTTTCACGAGTTCGAAATGCTGTCAAACATGACTGAGCTGCTTCCGCAGTGCTACGTTTGCCAATGCACGACTGAATTGGGTCGAGCTTGCCAAAAATGGTACCTTCTTAAACAAGTGCCGCAGTATGGTCGACATCCAATGAACCACAGCTAAAAGTTCGTGCCGAAACAGTAATTGACGAGGCGAGACGTTACAGAAACATCGCGAAAGAAGCCATCCGTCAGGATACTATCGTTGGGCGCACCATAATCGATTACATCGCCAATCATACCGAAAGGCGCTACCGTTACCAGCAGAAACGAGTACGTCCACAATGAGCCCAGCCAGGGATGACGGTCCAGATCGAAATTGCTCTCCAAAAGCACCGCAGGACCCTGTAGTACAAAGAATAGCGTTGTGCGCGGCCACTGACGACCATTCAGGAGGAAGAGACCAAAATTGTGCAAGAAAGCAGATACACAGAATACTACAAGAACTCTCGCCGCTGCCTCTGTCTTTTTAGATAGTTGCAGATACTCTGACAGTGGAATCACGAGTAAATCAGTATAGAATGTGAAAAGCCTGCGAAACAGTGCGTGCCACTTTTTGGACCAAAACTGTGCCAGCGATCTTGCAGCCCACGGTTGATCCAGTAGCGGAGGCCATTGGCTCGCTGGCATACCTGCCCAGTAGACACCAAAATACTGAAAGATGCCATACGAGCCCTGAAACAGGTTGAATAGTGATAGAGCCACGAGAAAGGCAATCGAAAATTGTTGCCAAAGTGGTCGCGCAATCGCTTGTAGATGACTGTTGTGAAGCGCTAAATGATGTATCGCGCTCGAGAGGATATCCACCGATCCGAGCTTCATGAGTGCTGGCACTAGAATCTCTAATCTTGAGCCTACACGAATTGGAGCTTCTCGCATGCCACCACGAAACCCAATGCAACGAAGGTTGTTGACTGCTTTGAGTGTCCATGACATCCGTTCCGACAACGTCACTGGTCTCTTCAGATTTGCGTCTTGATAATCATATTCGTCCTCACGATTGAGGAGCACAATGAGAGCCAGTTCTCCCGCTTTCATAGCGCCGTAGACGTATGCCATACACATCAATGCAGTCGTTCCCTTCCAATGCAAATGATATGCTTGTGCGACCTCGACATATGATTTGATGCCCAACAATGCAGCTACACCTCCAAGTGACTTGCGTCTTGTGAGAACACTGAAATATGCCACAAGAAGATAGAGATGTGGCAGAGAAAAGTCGACCATGTTGGCAAATGATCCAAAGGCATAAAGACGTTCATTGAAGGAATGATCCGTGTAGGTGAGTCCTAGCATTAGGGTATATGGAAGTTGTCAAAGGACAGTCTGGAGCTGCACAATCTTAGAGGCACAATACTCTCAAAAGTTTTGCTGGTCTACGGAATAGCAGTGCGTCATACGGCTATAAGAAGACAAGCTAAGACCTGGCATTCGTCTCTGCAGCAGTAACAGCTATGCCTTGAAGTGTTGAATGTGTATTCGGGAGATAAGAAACGATACGAAGTCAGTGACTCGCCAACAATTGAGGCCAGAGTTCACTTATACGAAATTGTCTCGAGGACTGAAGCCTATCGCATGGAGACAACCAAAAGGACATGCTTATCTTTACTCATCTTTGCCGTATTGAAAACTAAATGACCTTTAAAATCTATGGGGCAGAATCTCTACTGCACCACTCATGTTGCGCTTTCGTGACCTAGCACATTGGTGCACTAATAAGTGTACATATAATATGGACTTTGATCACCCATTCGGCTGAGTGCATTATCTTCAATCTGAGCAATGAGTCTGTCTTCAATTGACTTTTGGGCACGTTGCTTCTTGCCGTTCTCGAGATATAAAAGAAACCAATTGAGGCCAGTGCAAGCAATGGATATGACACCAAGGATGACGTTCCATTGACAACCAAATTTGTAACCTGGTGCATCTTTGGCGCGAAATAGCCATGGCGTCACGGCGCCAGAAAGTCCACCAATGCCGACCTGGAAACCCATCGCAACAGCCCGCTTGGTTTTACCGCCAATATTGCCGGTAAGACTAACAACGATCACAGGGAATGCCGAGTAGGAGCCAATGGCAGCGAGAAACATGGCAATATATCTTCCGTGCTCGTTGGATACATCCAAGAACCAAGCCAGAGTCCATCCGAGAATAGATATACTCAGACAACCGATAATCACAGGAGAACGAGCATATTTGTCGGCTAGCTGGGCAGCAGCGATGACGAAAAGACATGCTACGATGTAAACAGGAACAGTGTGTAGTTGAGCGCTTGCGACCGTTGTGAAGCCAAGGCCCTTGACAATACTTGGGAGACTCAGCGCAACAGAATCTAGCCGCAGATGAGAATGTTGTTCTCAGAACATGTCAGTACTTACAAACCATGGCCAAGCACGGAAAGTACTGGCCAAAGTTGGTATAGAGCTTCCAATCTAGGAATGTAGCTCTAACGTATCTCCAGTCGAAAGAGTCGTCCATAGGCACACGAAGTTCTCCATCATGCTCAATGTGGTATCTGATCGTCTTGGTTTCTTGTCTTGTCAACCAGGAAACTGTCTCAACGCTTACAGGAATTAAGAAGTAGGCTGCGATTGCGACAAGGATAGTCAGAAATCCTTCAACAATGAAAATCCATTGCTGAACAAGTCAATATCGTGGTGCAGCGCAAACCAGCACGTTGTGCTTACCCAACCCGACAGTTTAAGATCTCCGTCCAGATGCTCCAAGGCGTACGCCAGAAGCCCACCAAAGGCCCCAGCAATCGTTGCTGCAGAAAAGAACAGAGCAACGCGTAGAGCTATCATTGATCGAGGATACCATGTAGACAGATAATACGTTACACTATTGGTGTTTAGCACCAGTTTGAAGTGATCTGTAAACAAGTTACCCAGGAAAGAGTCCTCCTTCAAAGAAGCCAAGAAAGACTCGACATACCAAAAGAGTTGTATAGTTGGTGACGAAACCCATCGAGATGCAGACAACACCCTGTTCGGGAATCAGCACAGCACTCATTGCGCTTTTATGTATCGTACCCAGAAGAACATGATGATTCTGTCAAAATCAGCTACAACTTGTCACAACAGCGGACGGCAAGTACGGTAACCACAATTTCGCACCGAGGCTCTTGAGTACCAGATTCGATGGCATTTCGACCAAAGCATAACTGAAGAAAAACACAGTCACCCTATGCGTGATCAGTTCAGAGTGCCATTGCGACTCAGTGCAGGTTGTAACGCACGACATGTCGTATTGAAATCCAGAGAGACCGAGTTCTTTCACTAAACCCCTGGAGAGGGAATTAGCTCATACGAATCAACATAACTTGTTTAAATGTCCTCAGACTTACGCAATTTTGGCGTTTCCAATGTTGGTTCGGTCAAGAAAACTAGCGAGATACAAGAGACTCATGATTGGCAGGATATGATAATCCAACTTGCGAATGATTGGATTCAGCGACTTTGAAACAGTCGTACCCTCTTCTGCTTCTTCTGCTGCCACAAACGAAGACTTCTCTGAACATGTTGGTTTCTCAGTGGAACCGCTTCCAGAATGGAGATGAGCCAATTCGATTGCGGTCAATTGCTTTTTTGGATCGAGCAACATGGTGGTGCGTGCGTCGACTGGAGCGAAATTGAAAAACTGTCCGCGATACTCCTGAGCAAATGCAGTGTCAAGCGGTCTCGGCTCGCGAGGATTTTGCTCAAAGACACTTGCAGTCATGCACTTTGCCGAGCGGCGACCGTGGTAAGGAGGGAGGTATCCCAATGAGAATTGGATAAAAAGGGGTCCTCTCTGCACTTTTGTACCCAGAAACGACGGAATAAGGAGGCGATAGCTGTAGCTGTCGTCGGGACGCTCTACTTTGATTAGCCCATTCAGATGCCACACGCTCCATCCTCAATGTCATGTGTGAGAGATTGCATTGGACGAATAACGGTTGCTAGAATTGTATAGACATATGTATACATATATATAAACCAGTCGTGCCGCATGCCGTCTCACATGTCTTTAGCCTTGTCGTATTGTCCTTTGATGGCTTCCAACGTGCCTTCGCGCATACTTTTCATCCATCCGAGGACTGAGCCATCCTTTGACTCGACCACATACTCGATCGCTCTTTCAGATTCGAGATATTGATTCACGACGACGATGGGTTTATCCACCACTCTAAACTCGATTCTCTTGCGGTCATCGAATGTGTAGATATTTTCAATCATGTGCATGCCATTGGCAAGATGCATGTCGCGATATACAGAACCATCCTCATTGTCGTGCGAAGTAACTGATTCGACACCTTTAAGGTATTTTTCAGGATGCTTGATTTTCTCTACCATGGCGAGCCACAATTTTGAAAACGGCACGTCAGTGCTGGGTCCAATCACGCCAGTCGATTGGTGATCCACTTCCATTTCAAGATGATATACAATTGCTTGTATCTCAGAATGTTGCGCGTATTGTATACCAGTATGTAGCTCCAATTATAGAGCTCCAAAGTGCACGTGCAGGGAAGTAAAGTTTGCGATTGTTGTGCCACCCAGAGAAAGGTCACCAACTCAGCCTTATGCCACTATGTACCATGAAGACCGAGGCGAGGCCCATCAGTGCGGTGAATGTCACACTCAGGCACAAATCCGCCACGAAGCTGCTCGAAATATGCGTTATTGTCGATACTCCATAGTTCCAAAACGAGTGAGATCCACCGTGCAACAAGATCATTTCGAGTAAGGTCGACAGGACGTAGACCTCGAGCGATTTACGGCCTGTGCATTCAAGAACATACCGAATTTCGACCGGCAGTACTGGCACGAGTTTATCTATAGCCAGATACTTCAGGATCGATATGCCAGATGTGACGAGGACGAACGAGGGCGTCCATAAACCCTTGGAAATAGGACAGTATCGAGGCACGTAGATGTGCAAAGCTTCCCCTGCAGCAATCATCGCTACTGCCATCAACGTCTGGGCTGTTTCTCCGTATCGTGTGCGCAAGGTTATGTACGATTGTCCAATAAGCATGGAAAGCGCCGTTGTCAGTGCCCCCAGTAGTCCCTCAGGATCATGCGATGGTGTATAGATGTGGTCACCAAAGAGGAACGTGTCAATTTTGGATTGTGCCGTGAAGGATGGGTCCGCCTTGGGATAATATGGATGTGCAAATGGATTCTCAGATTTACCCAGGCAAAGGGAAATAATGTACCAGATGATGAGTAGTGGCATACCATGTATTCGTCTGAGTGGTCTGAAGAAGGGCTCATCGGCCAACAACGTAGCGAGTCCAAGGCGCTGCAAGACTCCAGGAAGACGCATGAGACCTCCCTGTGCACAAGCGTGAACAGTCTGTAATACTAGGCCGAGTCCAACGAGGCCGACGCTGCGCCTTGTAGGTGTGTGTGACATTCCCGAGAGGAAGGCGAAGCAGGGGAAGATTGTGTCTGCATAGGTGGGTTGGTCTATGTAGCCCGAATGATTCGTCCAGGATAATGTCGAAATATTGACAAAGCTCATTTCGAGAGCGTTGATGCCTCTAGCGGTGTCTCTGACTGGATCTCGTCGTCTTGCCATGCCGTTACACCTAATTGATGTTGACCAGATCTTCTTGTTATGTCTCGCTGCTTTTGGCCGATTTGTGGAGAAGAATTGTCCGAGAAATAGCCAGAACGTGGCTTTAGGGGAAAGCTGCTACATTGGGAAGCAATAGAAGTTGGCCAACTCCAACAGATGAGTTTGTAGAGTATTCTTTCATACACATTAACGAGTGCTGTGCTTGAAGAAGCGAGAGGGCCATCGGGAATATGAGTCCTGCTGCGTCTAATGTGTTTCCGATCGGAAGCAGAAAGTCAAAGCTGGCCATGATTCAGTCGGAGCAATTTCAAGGTTTCCTGCAATCACTCTACCCACATCTTTCTTTTCCCATAGTCAGCATATCGGCTCAGGGTGACATCAACCAGACCACGCCGCTGCATCAGTTCTCAGCGAACGCTGCAAAAGGTCTATGGACGGAAGAATTGGAAGCGCTACTCATGGCCAAGGAATGTCGACTCGTAGTCAACTGTCTCAAGGATTTACCAACCACACTCCCCGATGGATTCGAGATTTCTATCGTTGGGGAACGCACAGACGAGCGTGACGTGATTGTCATGGCATCTCACTGCTCTGCGAAGTCATTATCGGAACTGCCACCGGGATCAGTCGTAGGAACGTCCTCTATCCGCAGATCCGCACAGATCCTGAAAGCATACCCTGACCTCTGCTTTGCTGATGTCAGAGGCAATGTCGGCACGAGGCTAGCAAAACTAGATGACCCAAAAAATGGATACGCATGCCTCGTCTTGGCGGCAGCAGGACTCAAGCGTCTAGACTTGTTGGACCGCGCGACGCAATACCTACAGGGACCAGTCATGTACCCTGCGCCGGGTCAAGGCGCACTTGCCGTGGAAATTTTATCTGGCGATTCAGAGGTGGAAGAACTCTTGAAGCCATTGAATCATTTCGACACGAGAATTAAAACATGGGCTGAGCGAGCTATGATGAGGTACCTGCAAGGCGGATGTTCCGTGCCTATCGGCTGCGAAACGAGGTATGAAGGGGGACTCTTGACAATCACGGGAATCGTTGTGTCTATCGAGGGCAAGACATCAGTCGATGCGACTTGTTCCGCTCCTGTGAAATCCGACGATGAAGCGACGAAATTAGGTGAACAAGTCGCGCAAAAAATGATTGATGCAGGAGCAAAGAAGATTCTGGATAATATAGAAGCAGAAAAAAATAAATCGCGCGATGCTGAAATAAGTACTGTGGATCAAGCAAAGGTCGATCAGGCGGAGATGGAAGTCATGGCAAGGTGAAAGAATGATGTTTATTCAAGTCATGTCTATCTCTATCTATTGAACAAAGCCTCATTACCCACAACGCCTTTCTTGACTGGACCTATGCCTTGCACTGTGCCATCGCCACCAGAACTCATTATTCGACTCCACGAGTCGCTTACGAGCTGAATGCCACTGTTGAATCCTTTATTATCAAACATACAATGTCCTGCAGTAGGGGTGGCGTCACCCGTCTGCAGCATGTTGATCGCTGCATCACTCATACCGCTCTTCCGCGCCTGTGATTCATAGTAACGGATTGTGGCAGGGATTGTGGGCTTGAGAGACACCAATTCTTGCTGAGAAGATTCCCAGTGCAGTCGAGTACGATTCATAGTAGACGCATCCAATGTGACTGTGAGACCTGCACGATTATCTGGAGGAGCCATGCCACCACACATGAACATTGCTCCAGACTTGTACTTGGACATAAACATTGGTAGGAAGAAACCAGAGAGCAACAGGGAACCGCCACTGACACCAGTGAACCATACGTTCGTGGGATCAAAGTCGACCAGCTTGGACAATTCCTGCTGGATCAAATTGTCTACTGCTGTGGCATGAGCAACTCCATCAGGTCGCTGAGTTTGTCGGGTAGATTGACCACCCCATAACAATGCATCATTCGGAGCCAGTACCACCACCCCCATCAAATTTCCTTGTACGTTTTTGTTTGGGAAAGCTTCGAATGATGCCCCGCCATCTCCGTGTAACAATATGTTCAGCCCCAATCTGGCACTATTCGTACTCCTGTTGGACTCGGTCGACAGAGCTGTCGCGGGTGCAGAGACCTTGTATCGCAAAGTGAGACCGTCTGTGATGAATTCTTTGTCGAAGATGATCGAGCCATCACCTGCTTTTGCCCCATTTACGGCAGCACTGATGGAAGACCTGGCACTAGACTGCACTCGTTGTCCACTTGACAGTCGGACCAAGAAAGAGACAAAAACTATGCGCCTCAATATATGAAACATTGACAAAATCAATGCATTTCGGTATAGGCGAAATGTGACGGAGCCAATTTTATATTCTTGGTCTGCTTGATCAAGTGCAATCCGACCGAATAAATTGAACGTGATACCCCATGGGTATCATGCTTGAGAAACTGGTTTGGAGTGCAAATCAGACGACAGTGAATACCAAAACCTGAATCAAACATGAAGTGTCCGAGAACAGCTAAATTTATAGCTCATTGCAAATTAGGTGAGTCGATGCACGCAAAACCGGCTGCCACACCACCTTCATCAGTGTCTTTGCTTTTCGTGCGTAGGAGGTGACCACTTTCCGCATTATGTATAATTTCCTTGGTCTGAGTGTTCCATAAAATTGTACCATATATACCAAGTTCCGACACGACCGATGCAGGGAAGATTTCACCTGCTCGAAGGATAGCATTGTGAGCTTCTGGTGGTTCAATTAATTCCATAAGAATGTAGCCTGCCCAATGTGTCTCAGGAATATTTCGCAGGAATTCCGGAATTGCGTTCCTATAGATGTTGTGACCACCACCTTCTCTTTGTGGTTTCAAAACATATCTTTCGGGATGTCGGAAAGCGAGTTCAATTGCCTCCTTTCCCTGTGCAGAACTGTCCAAGGTATGCATACCTACGAAAGTACTTCGAAGTCCGGGAGCAGCAAGTTTACTGGAAAATCTTTCTACAACACCGGGCTCTGATAATACTTGCTGTACCTTTTTAGATCCAGCCAACTGCGTTATGATCGAAGGGCACTTGATTGCTGCGGAGAGCTCCAGCATTCGTCTTGATTGCCATTCCTTGGCAGAAACGTAGTCCTCTGGACCATAACCAGCTCGATAGTAAACGGTGGAGATCTCCAGTGGATCATCTGTCCCATCACTGCGGAGCATCAACTTATTGTTGCTCGCGTCTAAAAACAACTGCTCTTGAATATCCACAAATGCAACTCGCCAACAGCGAATTCCACGATTGAGCAATTCATATTCCAACCATCGTTGATCAAATGCATTTCGTTCCCCAGCTTGAACAATAAATACAATGCCTTTTGCACCAGGACAAGCTGATGAATATGCTTTATGTGATTGGAACAAGCCAGCCGCCAATCCTTGCATAGCCGTGTTGACAGGCAGATTATCGGAGCTAATATTTTGCGATTCATATGCGCCGAGGCTGACCATTGCCCGATGTGCCTCTGCAGCCCTCGTGGCTAAGGCTCCAAATGACGCAGAAATGGTATTGAATTCCACTTGTTTAATGGTAACTTCAGAACCAGCCTGTGAATGTAGTAAATAATCGGATCGGAAGAGACCGAGTGTTAGATGGCCAACGGAGTCCTTGATACCAAGATGAAGTTCCCAGAGATTCTTCATGAATTCGTCCACATCCTTGAGTTCTTCCATGATCTGGCTTAAGAACGTTTCATCCAAAGCGATCCTCGCATATAGCTCATTGTAATCCTTTTGAATAGACTTCGCGTGATCGAATGCTGCTCTCGGAAATTCTGTTGGATACAACGCAACTGGTGCATGAGTTACGAGACACGAATGCGGGTTCTCAACCAGCGTAGGTTGTGGTCGAACAACGAGACCATGTGATAGACAGTAATCTATCAAGGAGGTTCGCAGATACTCTGTCCCAGCATGCTCCTTTTCAAGCTCGACGACGGGCATAATGCACTGAAACTTAGTAAGGAAATGCTGTTTGTAGATGATCAGAGATGCTCGCAAGCCAAGGGAAACCTTGGAAGTGTGCTGCAGAAGAATTGTGGAGGGAATCAATTTTAGATCACGCCATCAATGAATCTTACAAGCTCTACAGATGGCAACCTACAATCAGTAGTAGCGAGATGCAATGGACAGCAACACTTTTACGCTCTCGTCTCAAAGTCACTTCAGTCTGTGTCAAGTCTGCGGATCACATAGACTACGCGGTGCACATACTATGGACGAATGCTAACGCTAAACGAAACAATCATAAAGAACCTGTATCAATCTGATGCCCAAGCACAATAATACTGAGTGAAGTATCATTCGAGCTCCGGAGAACATCTGTTTGCTTTCGCAGAGACTCAGGCCCAGTAGTGTAAGAAACGATAGCGTGCGTGAAAACGTGTTACACAAAGTATCCATCATAGCTACCCTGAAGGCAAAGATAATCAGGGTAAAAGTTTGGCGGTCCACCAGGCCACCGGTGACGGTGTATGCTTTGATGCTGTGCCAAATCCTTACGAGGCCGGCTGAGTCTCGAGGCCGCAATTCTACCAGCGTATTCGGGACTGAGCTTTGGTCGTGGACTTTCGGAAGAGTATCATAATTATTCCCTGGTGCAACAACGAGCCATGCTTGTTCACGAGCTTTCGAGGACTTTCTCTGGCTCGTCTTTCCTTTGACTTCATTAGTTGGCAATGTTGTGCGGTCCTTGTATATTCGCAATCTTTCGAGGAGACGTGCACATGTAGGACGATTGCTTGGTTCAGGAGAAAGCAGATCAGATAGAACACTGCCAAGCTCACTTCCACCTTCACAGTTCATGGTACCTGTCCTGCGATAACCTTTGAATGCCATGATTTCTTCTCGGAGACTGTCTAGGTCGTCTAATCTAGAGTGGTACGGCAGTTCTCCGTCGTGAACCAGGAAGTAAAGAATCATTCCGAGACTGAAAAGATCAGCTGCGGGTGTCCATTGACCACCACGCAGAATTTCCGGCGCGGTATAAGACAACGTTCCAGTGCTTCCGCTACGTTTGTCTGTTGAATTGATCAGTTGTGCTTCACCAAAATCCGAGACTAGGATTCGCGGATACCCTGATGCTGAAGAGATCTGTGTGTCCACCAAACAGTTTGAGGCTTTCATATCTCGATGGAGCATACCTTGGTCGTGGAGATAATCCAAACCTGCCAAGATGTCTGTGAAGAACGAGTAGATCATGTCCAGGCTTAGGCTTGTGCTTGGAGAAACGTCGAGAGCTTCTCCACGAGACTTTCTTCGCCTACACTCCTTTATCTGTTCAAGTGTAGGAACACACTTGCCACATTTATCATAGACAAATGATTCTAAATCACCTCCATTACAGAATTCTTGCAGTATATGTAATACAGGAACCATTGGTGAGAAGGCAGCTTGTCGATGCTCTAGCCAGACGTGATTGTAAGAAACAAGATTGGGGTGCTTGAACCTTAATGACTGAACTTCCTGTAGCGTCCTCATCAGCCACGATTGGCTATTACCAACTGCCACTCTCTTCAATGCAAACGTGCCCAGAGACACTCCCTCCAAGATATGTCTGACTTTTACCACTTCGGCTTTTCCACCTCGACCAAGAAAACCTTCTTCAACGAAAAAGCGGGCACAGTACCCCTGATTGAAGGAGCCGCTACTGAGGTGATCATGTTCTTCCTCTTCTTCAAGCTCGATCGCATGCTCCTCATTAAAGGACAGTGCCAGCAGCCCAAAGTACTCTGGATGCACGAATGGCTCTACAGGACTAGCTACTGCTTCGGACTGATTTCGAAAAGCTGAGCTAGCATGCTGCGTTGTAGACTCTACGGACACTTTTTGATGACACAAAGGACAAAGTGACGTCTTCTCGCTGACAGAGCTCTGGTGAGTACTTTGTGAAGTTCTTAAACGCAAATTTTGTTTGTCGAATCTGATTACTTGTCCAGCTTCAGTACATAGAACCACAGACCAATCGCTGCTCCTGCGCACGGCTAGTGCCATTCCTTGCGCTGTGCGAGCGCAGAATCAGAGTAGAAGAATTTCGAAAGCCTTGCGACGATAGTGCATTGTCTATTGTGGTGCTACAGGGCCTCCAAGCGCAAACGTCATGAGCTATCTTACCAAGAGAATATCATTCAAGTGGGGTAAGTGTTGTTAATGCTGGGGACCAATTGCACCTTCCTATCAAGTGTTTTGAGTTTCGCCACAGCCGTCAATCCGGTAAAACTATTCAGCCGTGCAGATCGTTCGTGCAGGTTAGAATTCTGCCAGACGAGTGTAAATGCTGCTGCATCGCCTCTCGTGCATGATACCGTATCTTGCCATCATGTAATTCAAAGTTACACCCCGTTACTCATCTCATACTGCCTCAAGTGTGGTGTAAATATCATCTCAGCCAGTCCTCCTTGCCCAGTAGGCACGTACTTCTGAGCAGTGTTCTTTCGTATTCAAGCCGACTAAAATTTCACTACATATATGCTCCGGTATCACTCCTACCGTACGCTCACATTGATTCCTTGTCGTGTGGCTCACAGTGGTTCACTTTGAGAATAGCATGCTATACTTGTGACATCACTCTTTTGACGAGTCTGCAAGAAGCATGATTCATTGAAACGCAGCATCTTGACAAGTTGACCTTGTTGCCCTTCTATTTCACCCTGCTGCGCCAATAGCATTGTTATTTCCAGTGGCAAACAAATTTTAAGCCCTTGGATTTTGTCAAGAAATTCACGTTTTAGGTGCGGTCAAAATTTCCAACAAGGTCGTTCCGGATGGACATAGAGACGCAGTCTGTCTTTCGTGACTTGAAGCCATACTGCGTTGCTCTTTCAGCAGTCAGCCTGAAACACCCGGGCAAGTCTCTGCCGGAGTTAAAGAGCTTATTGGCAGCACTGTCTCGCACCGCAAAGTCTTCTGTATCGCAGAGTCTTGCGAATTACATCTTCTTTCCACTGAAGCCATTACTGGCCCCAAACACCGACGAAGAAGTGACTGAGGCTGTATTCCGCGTGCTAGAATGGCTTTTACAAACAGATTGGTTCATCACTGGTGGAGAAATGTCTTCACAGCTTATCAGGATGTTCGTAGTGATACTGGCTAAAGCTCGTAGTGAGGAGTTACGAGAATCCATCTACTCTTGCTTCATTACTCTTTACCGCGCAGCAAAAGGTGAAGTCAATCTGCTGCCCATCCGGCCCACTCTCGCCCACTTCGTTACAATCTCCTTGGATGAACACTCTGGGTATGAGACACGTACGCGTGCTTCTACGGCCTTACTTTTCCTTTATAAAAATTTGTCAGGAGATATAGCTGCATCGTTTTTACCCGGGACGATCTCTTCTTTGAGTCGAGTCCTCACAAAAAGCAATTCATCTTCAACCATTACTACTCTGCAGCTAAACGTGCTCGAGATATCTCTCGCAAAATCGTTCGATGGTGAATTTACAGACTATAGATCTAAAAGCTGGTTCCATGCAACAGAGTCGCAAGTAATTTTGGCTCTTACTCCAATACTGAGTCGATTGTCACTCAGTGACTCTGCCAAAGTCAAAGAAAGCCTTGTAAAGCTCTGCAAGACCGTCTTGGATGAAACAAGGATATCGTCTCTAATCTTCGTCGAGACATTGCTCCGAGTTGATCCCAAGGTCATACCAGAAAAGCATCATCTGCAGGTTGGTGACGTACTCGAGTGGCATATTGATGCCATGTCACGCATATTACAAGGTGCGGATGAGGATCGAAAACTTCACATGCTTGAAACCATGCAAGTAGCTTTGTCCCTGCAAGACGACACTGGTCGACGAGCTCTATCGGCCAAGCTGTTATCTGAAATCTGTAGCTTCGTCAAGTTCTCTCCAGAGAACAGCAAAATCCAATTATTAAGCTCAGACTCGGACGCCCTACCACAACCATCTGTCGAATTTCTTTCTGACACAGTGAGAGATGCTCTCAGTAAGCTTCTTCAGGCAATGCTAACAGAGCGATACGTGCCAATCAATTTTACTACACCAGAGCTCTTTTGGATTTCGCAGCAGCTGGGTGAAGATTCGTATCGATATGCGCTTAACGTACTGTCAACTCAACCGAATCTCGCGTTGTCGAGTATAGTTCGAAAGTCCAATGAGCTCGGGGTGCGATTCAAGTCTGAGCTGATGCATGTTCTCTACCCAATTTTAGCTCTACCACAACCAAGTCTTTATGCCCTAGGATCCATTGCCGAAGCTTGCCAATACTCTGATGTCCCGCAAATGCTTACTGACAATGCAGACTATATTCTGAACAGTATAAACCTCGCCTTTCACTGCTTGGATATGACTCCCCAGACTCCGAAAGTTCTAAGCATTCTGATGCGGCTTGCGCCAAATATGGTCGAACTGATAGATGATGTTGTACAAACGTTCTTCGACATGTTGGACGAATTTCATGGCTATCAAACCCTTGTAGAGGGCATGTTCGAAGGGCTCACAGGCGTTGTGTCAGCAGTCTTGAAGCAGCAGCCAAAAAGTGTTTTTCAGATCACTATGGAAGGAATAAGCTCACCTCAAAAGGTTAGTGAGACACATGAAGAACGCTTTGATGGTGTCGACAAGTCAGAAGCAAGCTCCCGCAAAGTCGACGACAAAGAACAGGATCAAGATTCTAAAGGCTATACTATAGTGCTACAAATTCTACAAAAAGCACAGATATTCTTATCTCACCGGGATACGGGGATCAAATTGAGAATACTCGAATTACTCTATATGGGCATACCGGTCGTAGCTCAGAATGAGGATAAATTTCTGCCCTTGGTTCATTTATGCTGGCCTCAACTTACTCGGCGTCTTGATGACCAGAATCCATTCATTGTTGCAGGGGTTTTACGCGTGATTGCGAGAATGATTACCTTTGCGGGCTCATTCATGCGCATGAGGATTATAGAAGACGTGATCCCAAAGGTGCGTCAAATTCTTTACCCGACCAAAGATCGATTCGGCAAGGGAATCGTGGCGTCAAGGTATTCTTGGGAAGGCACCGGGCGACGGAAAGTAGCCGAGGGTGTACAAGATACACTCCGTTCAGTGGTTGAAGATGGTGGATTGGCTTCTGCGGAGAGGAAGGATGTACTAACGATTGTGGAGGACCTTGCCAAAAAGAGTTCGATCATGTCTCAAGTATTCCAAGATGCGCAAGAGCAAGACGCGATCGGACAAACAGAGTCGTGAGATCTGTGTTTGTTCTATATGCTCGTTCCCGGGCTTTTGCGATAACGCACCGCCATGCCGCTCGAGCAGGTAATCTTTGGAATCCTGACCGCCAGTACGATACATGTTTGTCCCATCACTAAAGCTTTGAAGATTTTCGAGCCTTCTCGAATCCTTGCATCTCATGTTTTAAGCAATGTAGCTATGCAACGCCTGCAGAACGAATACGAGCCCGAGTAAGCCTTTTTGCAGACATGGAGTTTGACCTTAACATGCTTCCTCGCATTGTGTGGATAGAAGACACAGGTCCCTGTACACGATACAGGTCCCGTATGCCAAAGCACGGACTCTGGCTAAGGTCGTTTTCACCTTCCTGTAGGACAAGCATGAACAGTGATATCGATGGACACAAGGCGGAATTCCTTCGACATACTTTATAATACTTATGTAATCATTATAGACTTCGGTAATGTCCAAAGATGGAAAGACCCGTCTTGCTGTTTTATGAAGATACATGAACTTTTGAGGTTCGGAGGATAGGTAGTACAGCAACGATGGAATGATCCTGACCCTTCAACTTGCCATTTCCATTTCAATCTGAAGCACAAAGTCGCTCTTTTGCCAACACTCTGATTGTGAAGTGTAAAGGTTGGGTCTTTACATTTCAGAAGACGGCTTACGTGTCAAGTACATAAGCCAAAACAGATTCCATGCTTTGTCCCGTGAAAGATTTAGATGGAAGGTAATTTCATACATTGAAAAAACGCAATCCTCCAACACGAATGCAGAAGTGTATAGTGTTCCAGATTCTTAACCTTTGTCTCGGTCCCAGCGCATTTGCGTGCGTCTCGGTGTTTCTTCATATATAGCTAGGGAAGTATATAAAAGACTCAAAGCTTCGCGCAAACAATGCTGTCAGAGATGTTGAACTGGTCTGCCCTGTCATGCCTTGCTCGAGTCAATCGTATCAATCAATCGCCGGCGATCGATTCTGTCTGGTGGAGCGATGCTTTCAGCTTTCATAGAAGAAAATCTCATCTATACCACAGTTCCAGAGTTGGACGCAATACGTGGCCAGAGGTCTGCGCATTCTTTGCCTGTTATTCAGTTAGCACAATGAAATTTCAAAACAGGTCGCGAATATAGCGTACCAACTGGTCCAGTGATGGCAGATCCCTTCATCTCACCCTTGGGGTTGACGATGACTCCAGCGTTGTCCTCAAAGTACAAGAAGACTCCGTCTCTTCTTCGCCATGGCTTTCTTTGCCGAACGACAATCGCAGGCATAACTTTCTTTCGTAATTCTGGCTTTCCCTTCTTGACAGTCGCCATGACCATGTCTCCAACACCTGAAGCAGGAAGCCTGTTGAGTCTCGCGCCAATTCCCTTGACTGAAATGATGTACAAGTTTTTAGCGCCAGAGTTGTCAGCGCAGTTCATGACTGCACCGACTGGCAGACCCAAGGTCATTCTATATTTGTTTCCTTGCAATCCGTTAGCACTATGTCTTTCAAAAGCGCAATCGTGTATCAATCACCTGACGACATGGCAAAGTATGGTCGACTGTATACAAAGGAGTTGAGGGCGTTGTAGAAAGATGAGTTTTGCTTGTAGGCAACCAAGAGTAGGCTGTTGTTCACGTGCTCAACCATTCAACTCCGATGCACATGATCAAACAGAAGTCATTGACCCTAAGTGAGTTTAAACCCCAGAAATTGTCTCGCGTCCGAGAAGTTTAACACATTCTTCTCAGACAAACTCTTTCACTTCAAGAAAACTCGACAGCAGCACTCGTATTACTATGAGGTAAGTTTCCATAAGAGGCCATGGGCATCCTACGTGCGAGTCTTGGTGAATAGAAGACATCTATGCCAGAGTATCGTTGTCCTGCTCAAGATTTTTTTGGCTACATTATATCTTCCAATTAGCCAAAATCTATTGCGTAGTGATCATCAGGACTGAGTAGTGGGACGGCTATGGTTATGCCGATGCATTCCTTTTGCTAAAATCGTTCAGAGCCAAGTGGAGAAAGAAGAGAGTCAGAAGACTCAAGCGAAAGAGAAGAAAGACCAGAGCTAGATCCAAGTAATCTTCTCATGTATCTGTCGACACTGCAAACAACAACAAATCGCCAGAGAAACACAAAACAATAACTGAGTGACGCATCGTTAGTAAGTTGAAGGTTTCTCTGTGACTGCTTCAACACGAAACATCTCTTCTTCCGGTTCTATCGGTGCCAAAGTTCTTTTGAATAGTCCTTTGATGTCGAAGAGGGTCTGTCGACGAAATAAATTTGTATGAAGGGGAACCAGGTTGTATGTGCTGTGACAGCAAGGAAGATTATGTATTTGCGAAAATATCATCATTTCTGCATATGATTTGTGATGTTCTGCTGCCATGTGTAAATATTCGGGCTTCATGTGCTCTTTTGAATGGATTTGACCCTATCCATCCTTATTGTTCTCCAGCCATATCTTATGTCTTGAGCATATCAACTTGAGGCATTTGAGATATGATTCCTACATCAGAGCTCCACGTTGGCTTTGTCGACATCAACAGCGGAACGCTCAATGTTATAAAATAACTACAAATGAATCTGAAACACAATGCCATGTTCATGCATCACTGCGGTCCTTGGTCTGCTATTTGGTAATTACCGATGACAAGAAGGCCTATTGACGAGATCCCAGGGAAACGGGGGTCCAGTGGGTAGAACGCCATGAGAGCACTTGCCGAGTCCAATGGTTCAACCTGCATAAGCGCCAAAGGGAAGAATGTTTTGACCGTTTTGCGCGTCTTTTCATTCGTGCGAATATGGGGGGTTGAGCCATAATACCGAAGATCACACCACACAAAATGACGACAAGGATCGGCATAGAACGGCATGACACTATCATTCATACAAACAAGGAAGCAAAAAGAAGCAAGAAGGATCATGTAGAAAAGTCCTGAGGATGCCCGTTGGACACGCGTGCAGCGCAGTGCAGTGCAGTGCTGTGCAGTGCCGTGTATGGTTCCACAGCACCACTTGCATAGACAAGTTGTGACCGGCATAGTGCAAGCGTGTGGCTTAGCAGACTCCAGACCAGTTTGCATCATCATCAATCAACATCATTATGGCCAAGATAGCTTGGAATCCATCTTACTGCCGATCCCTTCCTTGCACCACGTTGCTCCCCGCTACACGGCTTTAAGAGGCTCGGCACGAATGAAAGCAAGTCAGATGAGATACAAGCAGCAGAATGTAGGGTGCGTGCTGAGCTGCAACAGAGGACTCTTGTACAGTCTACCTGGCAAAGAGGAGGAGGGCCAGAATTCGCACTTGTCCGAGGAGAAGGTCTGAGATCTGCCCAAGCGTTGCTTCTACACGAGCCACAGACTTTTCTGGCGGTTTGCTTGTTCGGCAAGCCGAATGTGGGCCAAGATTGTGCTATCTGGCTAAAAAGTGGCACCGTGAATCGGGTCTCTCAGGTTGCGCGAGCACAACACCTCAGACAAAATTAAAGTGCGTAACTTTGACCTCCTCCGCGCTATTGTACGCCGCTCGAGCACTCCCCTCATGGTAGGTCTTACCTACCCTGCACGAGCGACCACAGAATATCCCATGTCGCAAGCTCTATAGTGCCATAACATTGTCTCGACCAGTCCTCACTCTCCTTCGATCGTGAGCAAGATTTGAGCGAAGGAAAGGCTTGCATCTCGCTAATGCCTCGCATACCAGTACGTCTCATGTGCACAATACCAATTCATCAATGGAGCACTAATACCGAGCAGGTAAGAGTTGAACCATATTCTAGTCCGGTAACCATTCCCCTATCTGATTAGCCGCATGAGAGCGCCGGTGGAAACTGCCCTCTTTTTCGGCCGATTGTAATCGGCAACGCATCTCGCTGACCTAAATTAGCAAAGAAAACATCGGCATTTTAAAAGCAAACGCGATCAGATTTTGAGGGCGTTGGGTAAAGCAAGTTATATAAATGGCTCTCATTTTGCGATATTATGGGTCAATGCTCGAGGAGAAACGGAACACTATGCAAGCGACATTTTTCAAGCGAAGCTCGACCTCTGGTTTAGTCCAGAAATTATGGCTCAGGCTCGCGACTTGGTCGCTGCGAACGCTGACCATCAAATGAAAACAGACTTTGGCGCTTCACAAATCAATGAACATGATGATGACGACGACGACGACGACGACGATGATGATCAACTGGTTGAGGACGAAGATCTGAACGAAGTGGACCAGGCTCCCCATATAACCGGAGGATCTATAATGACTTGGAACACGAATATGGACGTGGTAAACAATACAAAGAAGCGGAGTCAACCAGGACCGCGCAACCTCTTGAGCATAGAATTTTCAAATTCCGCCAAGGGTAGAAGCCATGCACCCGAGTTGCGACGTACATATTCCCTGCCTAACGCGCAGCACGGTAGAGCGCAATCTGCGAGCGATGTTCCAACCATGAAAACCTTCAATACAGCAGGCAAGCGACCTCCCGCTCTTGAGCTTTCATCTGTACATGAGGGAGCATTGCTTCTATCTCCTCAAGGGCCGCCTCATTCATCCAATCCAGAATACAAAGCGCTGGAAATCGGTGATACTGCAGAAGTGACTTCTTTTCTGGAAACCAGATTCGGACAACTGCAGCAATTGGTCTGCAAAATTGTTGCCAAGGCATGGATCAAAGTCATAGAGCCGAAGAAGCAGACGCGTTATCCGTACAATAGAGGAGGAGAGTGCAAACCACATTGGTGGCCAAACAGCGTGCGCCACAAGGAGCCCGATCATCTGATGAAGCCTGAGCGCATTGAACTACTAATGACCATGCTGAGGTGTGGTGTAGTGCCGACGAACCGTCTCGAGCTGGCCACTGCGGAGGTTGCTGCTTTCATACCGACAGACAAGACCAATCTACTGCGTGAGATTTATCGAGTAGCACGAGAAGAAGAGAGATTTCGTTCTCACGAAATTCCCGGGGATACGAGAGTCTTTGTCGCTGTCACTTCAGTCTTTGGCCTTGTCGTGGACGACATTAATTCCCCAACGACAGCCGGCATGCAAGCGCCCGGCAGCGCTACATCGCGTTCGGCCTCGATAGGCGAATCTCACATGGGACTATCGCGCGGGCCATCTCATCAGACACCTCGATTTGATCAAGCCGATCCTTTCACGGATACAGGCGATCTTCAGCAAGGATACACCATGATGCCCCCTCAGACATATTACTACACAAATCCTGAGACAGCATTCGTTTCACAGAACGCCGCCGTCATCAATGCCAGCAATGTAGCTCTCGCTTCTCATCAATTCCAAAACAACCAACACCAGCAGATGTACATTGCTCAACAGGTTCACGAACAGCATCAGAATCCACACAGCGCAGGATCCATACCACAGATTCGTTATGCGCCACAAACGAATTGGCCACACACGTTAGAGCAAACTTGGCCGCCGAGCCCGGCGAGTGGACAGTTTCGGCAATCTGGTATGCCTAATCGAATACAAGAAGCTGCGTTAGATGTTGCCGTGCAAACCTCTTATTATTCGCAGAATATGCCCAATATGGAAACTCCTGCCAAGCAGACACAACGAGCACCACAGGAGAGTGTGCGGTCAAGCCCATATTTGCCCACACCTCTTCGTCCGGACGCCAATTTTTCTGCTTCACGCGGGCAGGCTATACATTTTTCGGATTATCTCAATTCCCCACGGACGGGCGGAGCTGGTCCACTGCATGACGATGAGTCGGGACACGCCATGAATATCGACTATCACTAAAAACAAACAATTGTACACTCCTTTTTGCATATGCATAATTCTGTCTGAAGGCCTCAACATCATCATCCTTCACGTTGTTATGGCGTCTCTTCAATAAAAATCATGAGTACAACCATATTCTTGGACATATAGCATGGATCTTTTGTGCTTAAATGTATCATTCGGCACTAATAAAATATTGCTGCCATTCTTTACGTCACTCTTGCTGCCAAGGAAATACGGATCGCCTAATTTTGCCGTTCAATTTTTGACGTCAGTCTTTTGTGGAGTCTTTATAAAAAACAACCTCTCGACATTTGCATCACTTGGAAAGCAATGGCGTTTGAGTGTTGCAAAGCGGGTTTCAAATGGCAAGGCACTCCGACCGGGACGGAGCAGAAGATTGATGGTCGCGACGTGTATGTCGCACCAGGCTCCGAGGCTTCGCGCGCCATCGTCATTGTCCATGACATTTTTGGATGGACACTCACGAATGCGCGATTACTAGCAGACATTTATGCCGCCTCAACGCACGCGACCGTCTTCTTGCCTGATTTCTTCGAGGGGGAAGTTATTTCTCCCGATGCCTTGGAAGACCCGAAAAAGCGCGCAGAGTTTGATATCGGTGCGTTCCTCGGACGCAACAATAAAGATATTCGAGGCCCGGAAATTAGTGCATTCGTCGATACAGTCAAGAGTCGAGGATTTGCTCAAATTGGTGCGATTGGATTCTGTTATGGCGGCGTAAGTAGAGCGATTCCCACGAAACAAAGAAGAAAAGACTAATTATGGATGATAGTGGGCGGTCTTTCAGCTCGGTGCGGCGCGAAAAGTGGATTTCATATCGACTGCGCATCCGAGTCTCTTGACAATGGAGGAAATCGATGCGAATAAAGTTCCTGCACAAGTCTTGTCGCCGGAACACGATCCACAGTATACGGCGGAACTCAAAGCCTATACTCAAAAGGTATTCAGCAAAACAGAGTTGGAGACGGAGTACATCTATTTCCCTGCTCTGACGCATGGATTTGCCGTGCGTGGTGACGCGTCGGATGAGCAGCAGAAGAAGGGACTCGAAAAAGCTATGCGAGATTTCATCGATTGGGCAAACAAGCACTTCAAGTGATGGTGAAGTTTGACCAAGGAGTTGAGAAATGATCTTGTTGTGTCAATAGACAGAAATGCCCATCAAGCTCACCGTCCATCCACCGCGCACTTTCATCCAATTCGGCATCCTTCCTAGCACCAATGATACTTTAAGTGATGATTAGCATTCTGCAAAAGTGTCTTTGTCCGGTAGATGACTTACCAGAAGAGTCTGTGTAAAGTATGGAAGGAATTAGTTTCGTCCACCACGCCCGCCCGCCTAGTGAACCGTGTCTCCCTACCATCAAACGAATGAAATTTTGACAGTAGGAAGGAATTCGTTTCGTCCACCATACCTGCTTACATTCTCCCTGCCATCAAACGACTGAGATCGTGACGATCTCCACGTTATCCTTTAGATAGTCCTGCAGGCTACCAATGCAGAGTCCCATGTAGAAGGGCGTGGGTTACGCATCAGTTCCGGCAGATATCAAGCTGCTTTTATATGCGCAACTGGATGAAATCGAGGGGTAAGCACAGATTTCTAGACACTGCACGACGATCATGTGTATTTGTGGTGTTTCTACATGGTTCAAGTCTACAATCTTCCAGCCTGACAATAATCAGGGGAAAGAATGTGCTTGGTTCGTAGTAAATTGTGTTTGTCTCATGTTGAGGAACAAAGACAGCAGGAAGTATATTCCGCAAACCATTGGGATGTAGTAGGCACAAATACCTGTTCATGTGATGCACTCATCTCGAAGAAGGCTCTCTCATTTCGCCACTGCATGGAGCACCATGAGGATGCTTTAGACAAAGCATGATTGACGACACTAATATAATGTAAAGGAGAGACGGATGTTGCCCGACTGTCATTCTTGTAATTCATCATCTTTACATGGCTCCTAACCCTATCTCCCCCGTCCTCCTGTTCTGCCTTCCTCGCTGGTTGCCAGCAAACGCTTCCGTACGGGTCTTGCAAGAGAGAATGGTACACGCGATATGTCTCCAGGATTATGTGGACCTCATTACGAGCCTCCACCCAGCAGTCTACAACCACACATCACACAGTGCCAGCACAGAAGTAGCACTCATTGCACTGCTGCATGCCCTAAAGACGGAGAAAGAGGCAAGCAAGCCAAATCTCGCTTCACCCAGTCCTGTGGAACAACAAGATAAACATGAAGATCATACCAAGCAACACATTGCAGTCTCGTCACCAAAACCTGTGTCGCTAGAGGGTCCTGTTTCAGTGGTTCCTCAACCTGCAGTCTTCTTGCAGGAACCCACGGAGCTCAAGTCCCCAGTACCGATACCGCGACCTTCTGTCAGAGGAAAGCCCATCGAAAACGTTCAGCAGCTCACGCATGACGCCGCAACTAAAAACTCATCCAAGGAAGTTCCATCCACAGCACTCGAGCATGGACCAGGAAATCGAGGCAGGCGACTGTTCACTGTCCAGATTCAAGAAGGCATTCAGACACACAGATTTAGAATCTGTGAATTCGATGATCCTGCAGACACTGCTCGACAAATTCAGGACCAGTTCAGGGGCTCTTCCGTAACACTGAACGACGAATGGACAGATGAGCTCATTACCATGTGGAGATTGAAGAAGGAGGAGAAGAAGAAGAAGGAAGGAGCCAAAGGATGATAGAATCATACAATTTGCTTTCTTGACTCTTGTGATTAGGACATGACGAAGCATCGATAACGCCAAAATCATTCGTTTTGCGCTGAGATTGTGTCCTTGCTTCCCATGATTGCTAGAGTGGCACCGAAAAAAAACCCGTTTGTGATGTGCATATAGCATGTACCAGAGAGGAGTCATTAAGACTATTACCAACATCTCCATTCAAGGCTCGGCTCACGTGTTTTGCATTGTGTAGATTACACGACGCCGATTGTCTAAAGCACGCATGACGATATTGGTAGGAGCGTGGTATGTCACATCGTATGTAGCACCTTCAACTAACCCTGTTTCAAACAAAATATCGTCGGTCGAGTACTCTTTCTCGCCCACTTTGACTCCAGCCACTCGAAACCCTCCTCTGATCAGTGTCGGCTGAAGCTGATCGAACGCCTCCGGTTTGTTGGTCAATAGCACAGATTGTTCCGCTCCATCGGAGAAGCGAAGGTTGATGGTTCGAGTAACGGTTGGTAGTGAGACGTAATATGTTAGACCTTGTGCGCGCCTTTCTCGATCTAAGCCCTTGATTGTAGATCTTGAGCCTTGTTCAACATTGGATGATGAGTCTTTCGGGAGTTTCGACATAGAGTAAGAAGGCAATGCAGTGAGCGTGCCGTCCTCTTGCTCGAGAACCTGAAGTCCAGGATCAATATAACCTGGCGCAGAGTCATCGTACAGGACAAACACTTTGTCCCTGTTCTGGGCACGTCTTAAAAGTGTCTCTTCGTCAAAGACAACTTCTGTACCATTTACAAGTACTGCGATCGCATCACCTCCGAAACGTGAACGAAGAATGCCATTCAATGTAGATTGATGATCGGCTTTAGAGTTGACAATCGTGCCAGTAACTGTATTGTAGTTGAATTGCGCATTCAGTGATCGATGAGCGCCGACAAGTGTGACTCTGAATGCGAAAATAACGGGATGAGAGTCCGTCATGGTACTGAACTCATCGTACATCTTTGAGGCGTGTCGTGAGGAGACAATGGGAACACACAACTACGTGCGCACGGTGTGATCACTAGCTATGACTCGACCTCTGAGCGCAAGTACCAAGACTGACTGTGGAGGGGAGATAAAGTGCGGCGGGGGAATGGGAAGTCTAAAAAGCGCCAAAAGTGATACGAGGTGTTCGAAGTGGCAATGCCAGGCGCCAGCACAACTATCACACATATGTGGTAATACATGAAGCTAGGCACAAGCCTCCTCTTCGCGACTAAGCTACATCTATGGGTCGACAAGGCTCCAAGCACGGAGACTGCCTGACCTGAATTGAACAAGAACGCTGTCGCTAGCACCGGTGTATCAGCAAATCACCTTCCCTCGAGTGTTTTTGATTATCAAGATGTGCGTTTGATCATCCCATGTAAAGACTGTCATTAATCGATTGGCCATTGGACATACCATGTGGCTGTCATTCATCAATCGGTTCAAGTATAGACTCCTCATCCCCATCGCATGCATAAAGTGCTTCCCGAAGGTCGTCTTCCTTGCGACTTGAGCTGCAGCTACTGACCGTCCGAGCGCTTTCTTCCTCGGGGTCTGCCTCGAGCTCTTGCATAGGAAGCTCCTCGAGACTATAGTTTGGATAGTGCGAGTATACAGGTCGAGGGATCGCATGCGCTTCATGTAAAGGATGACTCGGCAGAAAACTGACATGTCGTGGTTTTTTCCGTGCTTCAATAGGGTCGCATGTCGAGATCTGATAAACCTGAGAAAGGTACTCGGAGATGCCCTCAGATGTCGCACCAGAAATGAGAGTAATACCTGGTCCTCGATTCTTTTCGAAGATCGATGTCGCTTCTGTCGACAGATTTGAGCCTGTCAATCGCGTCCGATATGATGGTGCCGCAGCTCTCGATGCAAGAGACGGGGTCCTGTTTGATTGAGAAGCTTCGGGCCCGGCTGTTGTGACATTGGTGGAAAATGCTTGTCCAAATTCCAAGTTGACAATAGACTTATACCCTGGCTTGTACTGTATGAGATAATGCATGGCAGCATTGGTGCAACTAGCATCCACGATACACGCAATCAGGCACATGTATATTGGCATGTATTGCCCATGTCCCACCATGCTGCCCAGGTTTCCAGAGGTGGCTAAGGCACAAATGAAGAAGCCAGCAATCAGACGATATGCCCAGGATCTCATGAGAGAGTTGCGTGTGCGAAACAGAAGATAAGAGCAACGTAAGGTCAAATAAAGGCCGTTGATCTGAACTATACATAACGCGAGCACCATTTGTCTTCGGCCCCATTTGATTCGGCACTGCTTGTCGATATTGCGCCCACCGAAACTCAAGAATACCCAGATGATCGCTACACCTGTAGTTACAAATGCTATTCCCGATGTTATCATGTACTCAATGTTCTTCCACCGTGGTGTTCGTCGTGCTGAATGTGCGATGTAGTGAAGCTTCTCAAGCATGAGTATCAAGCCGATGGTCTTTGCCATTGCCACAGTGGCCAGACACTCGAATGCAATTGATTTGCACGGCACGGCAGACGCTTTATTCCTGAAGAGAATGGCGAGGACAAAAATGAATTGCCAAGTCACGGTATGATTGAATAGAACCACTGTCCCTCATCAAGATCCATGTAGACAAGGTCATCGGGTGATGCTTACGGCAATCGCACAAAGTCATTGCTCTGAGTTCTTCCATTCTGGTTGGTATCCGCTCACGAATGAGAACGGACACGAGCGTTACTGAGAATATTGAAAGAATCGCGACTGCAAGATCATCATTGAGTAGATCCATCTCTCCTATCATGCTTTTGTGTGTGAGGACTTGCAGGTGTGTGATGAAAAGTAGGACTGTAGCACATATATCAACCAGGACTGAGATTCGAAATCGTCTCTTTGTGGCACCATACAAACCTTCCGGAAGGAGAGATATATGCCAATTATCTGACTACAGCTGCGCGTGAACTGCGCCAAATCTCAGCATCGATCGGCCGATGCCAAGGTCGGGAGAACATGGACAGCAGCCACCGGATGTTCATGGTGATCCGCTAGCCTTTGAATCTTTGACAGCTAGCACATTTACATGTACATTACTGCTCGTACAGGCTACCAATGAACCGTTCCGAACATGCTTCCCGCTACTGATGAATGATGATTCATTAGTGCACCGCTGCATTTGTACTTGAGGCAATAGACGAGCATCACAGGCTGCAAGATCGCAACGAATCAAACCTTGACATCGCTCCATCCATTGCAAATCATCTAAAAGTCAAATCGGACTCACCACTTGCGGCTGTGATGATTGTAAAGTGACACTCCAAACACTGCATGGAAATTGCAAGCACTTTATACAAGTTTGCCTCACGGCTACCTTTCCAAACAGCAATCTTTCCTCACAGAGAGCAATGCTTGATGCCCTCGCCGAAACGTCTTCGCTCTACGGGTTGTGATTGCGACATTGTCAATACGCGGAAGGAGATACGCTGCTTGAAATTGTCTTCGACTCAATTGCTGGATTCCTGTCTACATTCGGAAATAGATGCCGTTGCTGACCGACAGTTTCAAGTTTCAACACATGCAGCGCGCGACCTGTACTGCGCATATGCTTTCGTAGCCGCAGTTGTGATCAATCAAGAAGCACGAAAAATGCTGGTTTTTCTATAGATTGATGATAATGGTACAGGTATGATGTTAATAGTACAACTGTTTTGAAGTATACCAGTCCAAAGATAAACGCTGTCGCTATGACCGAAACCCTTTTATATGCCTTTCCAGTTTTATACACTGTTCACGAATTTTTGTAGAGCGCTTGCCCTTCTCAGGGAAGTCTGTGGAATTTTATTTCTGACCATCGCTCGAGCCAATCACGGACTCTTCATCCTCATCACAGGCATACAGTGCTTCGCGAAGATCGTCCTCCTTGCTGGAAGAGGTGCAACTACCAATCGCTCGAGAGCTTTCGTCCTTAATGTCCGTCTCAATCTCTTTCAAAGGAAGATATTCGAGACTGTAGTTTGGATAGTGTGAATAGATAGGCCGAGGCGTCGCATGCGTTTCATGTAAGGGATGACTCGGCAGAAAGCTGATATGACGTAGTTTCGCCCGTGCCAAAGGAGGCTCGCATGTTGAGATTTGATCGACTTGGGCAAGATACTCCGAGATGCCGCTGGGAGTTGCGCCAGAGACAAGAGTAACACTTGGTTGTCGATTCTTCTCAAAGATGGAACTTGCTTTCGTTGACAGTTTGGAGCTTATGATACGCGTCCTATATGATGGTGGGGCAGCTTTTGATCTGACCGATGAATCGGCTTGGCCCACATTCGTCACGATACCAGCTATTATGGAGTCATGAGTCAGCTCTACAAGGGACTTGTACGCTGGCTTGTACTGTATGAGATAATGCATAGCAGCATTGGTGCAACTAGCATCCACGATACACGCAATTAAGCACATGGTCAATGACATGCATTCCCCGTGTCCCACCATGCTACCCAGATTTCCAGCCGTGGCAAAGGCGCAGAGCAAGAAACCGACGATCAGGCGATATGCCCAGGATCTCATGAGAGAGTTTCGAGTACGTAACAAGAGATAAGAGCAACGTAAGGTCAGGAAGAGTTTGCCTGTGACGCCTGCGCAGAGTGCAAGCAACATTGGAGGTTTGTCCCATTCCACTCGGCATTGACCGTCATGGTCTGCTCCATCAAAGGACTGGAAGATATAGATGATCGCGCCACCCAAGCCTGCAATCGCTATGCCCGTGGTTATTATGTATTCAATGTCCTTTCGGCGTGGCGTTTGGCCATCGGAGTGCGCGATGTGATGCAGTTTCTCAAGTATGAGTATCAAGCCAGTAACTTTGGCAAACGCCATCGTGGCTAGGCATTCGAATGCGATCAATCTACAAGGCACGGCAGGTTTGCCAGACTCGATGAGGATGGCGACAACACAAAAGAATTGCCAAGATACCAGATGATTGAAGAAAACCACTACTCGGAGTCAGATGTCTGGTGGACAAGGTCATAGAACGATGCTTACGATGATCGCACAGACTCATTGCCTTGAGTTCGTCTATTTTAGTAGGTATACGCTCGCGAATGAGAACGGCCATCAGTGTCAATGCAATCACGGAGAGAACGGCAAGAGCGAGGTGCTCTTGGTGCAAGTCTATCGTCTCTACCATCATGTCGCTTTTGCGTGAGAACTCGGGTGGCCGCTTAGAAAGCAGATTCGAAGTACATATATTGAAGATTCGTGGTCCGCGGGCCTTCAAAGTGTTTTCCACATGTGTCAATATCAAGCGACAGCTGTTAAGCAATTTTGGCATTGGGAGACTTGCGGCTATTTAAGAAAGTCCGTCAACGCCGGCTAGACAGGGTAATGGCGTAGAGCATCACACACTCCCGGATCTTGGTTGCGATCCACTGGGACCACAATACCAGTGGGGCAAAAGCAGCCACCGAATGTAAAAGTCCAAATTGCAAGCTTCCCGTGTGCAAGTCACTGACCAAAGTTCTACATCTATCGGTATGACTACTACGAAGTACTCATTCGTCATCTACAACGAGAACACGACAGTAACATTCCTGCCCGTAAGTGATCCACTGATCTCAGCTGAATGCAATAATGTGTTAGCTTGAATGCTGCGGGGCCCAGCAATGGCAGCCTTGAAAGTCGCACATGCAATTGCCAAGTTCGAAACACGGCAAAATTACTAATGCGTTGACGTTTTCACGCCGTACAAATCTCAAGCACGTCTGCGATCTTTTTGTCAAGAGTGATCACCAACAAGTCGATTCACTCCGACTCACTTTTCGCGACATAGCTGCGTTCTGAGCACAGATTCGCTGATTCCTTCTCCGAAGTATTGCAGCTGTCTAGACGCTAGCCTGGTCATCCAGGTGATTGACTAATGTGGGAAACGACATTGAGCAAATTCGTGAATGCCTTTTGTGGCTCATTGGCCTGGACTGCTGTCAATGTTCAGCCACGAGGGCACAATCGAAGAATTGCTAATAGTGTGCGATGCTTGGCTTTGCAAACATGGGTATCTGCCCGGGGAGGGGCCCATCTGCAGAACTCGGCGATGATCATATGCGGAGCCTCTCGCCTGGAGACTGCAAATAGCGCTCTTTGACTCAGCCGCCTTCGGTAGACGCTGAGCCACACGATTTGTGGCAAGATACAGACGACGAATTGTCACCCTGTAGCTACAACTAGTGCTTACTATGACATTTAATATTTGGATACTTATCTCAATAGAGTTCTTGACCAAGCTCAAGGGCCATGTGGTTGTACATGTTTGTGTAGGGATAAAAATTCTATATGGTAAGTGGTACCTAGACTAGTACTGGGCGTGAATTAGTGATACCACTTTGTCCGATCGGAACCATTTGTGCACGTGAAGATCTCCCGCTTTGTGACCAGAACCCGATCGATACTCTGGATCGATGTCGTATCTGATCGCCCACAAATCAAGCCACTAGCAATCGAGCCAAATTTTTGTTCAGCTGCAGTGAGGTCGCAGTACAACCTTGTTCTTCAGGACATTCTTCCCCTTGAGTCATGCTTCGTAAAACTGCTCGGGAGAGGCGACAGTATTTGCATGCGCGTATGCAACAGCTACAAGAAGCGCAGTTGCATGAAAAACGGTCAGCATTGAAACGTGCCATTGAAAACGACTCGAAAAACTTGCGCAAGGATGTCCGAGACGACGAACAGCTCAACAAGGACTTCAAATTCGATGAGTCAGCCGCATTGAACGATATGGACGATGAGTACCGTTCATTGGGCGAGAAAGAACCAAAGGTCCTAATCACTACTTCGCGCGATCCCTCGACAAAGTTATCGCAATTCGCCAAGGAATTCCGCCTCTTGATTCCGAATTCTCAACGCATCAATCGAGGAAACCATGTCGTTGCAGATATTGCCGGTGCGTGCCGCAGTTCTGAGGTTTCTGACTTGATTCTGCTTCATGAAACGCGAGGCAAACCAGATGCTCTTGTGATTTCTCATTTCCCCTATGGCCCAACTGTCTCATTCACCCTCCACAACGTCACTCTACGACACGATATTCCCAATGTGGGAAACGTGAGTGAGGCGTACCCAAACTTGATTCTGGAGAATTTGAATAGTAAATTAGGCGTAAGGACGGGAAACGTTCTGAAAGCCTTGTTTCCACCGAGTCCACCCATTACCACACCTCGCGTACTGACGTTCAGTAACACTGAAGATTACATTAGTTTCAGAAACCATGTATACGTGAAAACGAGTGGCAAGGAAGTGGAATTGGCTGAAGTAGGGCCAAGGTTCGATCTAAGGTTATATGAAATCAGATTGGGCACGATCGAGACAAATGATGCGGACGTAGAGTGGCGACTGAAACCTTATCAGCGGCATAAAAAGGGTGTCATGGCTATTGAGTAGTGCTATGATCAGAACCCTCACGAAACTTTGGATAGCCTCAGGCAAGCATATGCTCTTTCCTCAAGCACTTTCGGTTTAGCGAGCATTATTTTCAGCTTAGCGTACGGCCTTTTCCTTGCAACAATAAGATGTCAACGTACTATTGTATCATGTGAACCCAAGAGTCAAATTAGTGCTACCGTACTCGAGAACCCTGTTGCACTGATAAACTATAAGTCTCAAGTGAGCAAAAAGTCATTAGTTTGCTCATCTCACTTGACAATCTCTTCTACAATGTGATTCATGCCACCTTGCAAATTATTACAATCAGACTGCTTTTTGACGTGCAACCTTCGCAACACTTCAATCACCCTGGCTTGCGGGAATCCCATATCCAGAAATTGCTGAACAAAAGGCCTGTCAAAGCCATACATCTCTATCGGGTCTTGAGATTCGTGGTCTCGTGAACCGGTATTGTCACTTGACCCAGCAGCGTACTGTTGAGTCCAGTACCTGGCAGTCTTGTTGAACGACTGCCTATCCTTGAGATAATGACTCGCTACTTCCGCATCTTGAGGATCATTTGGTTGTGGATCGTTCAACATACTTTGGAGACTGACTAACGCACTCTTGATGGTAAGCACAGGGCTCCATTGTTCCTTGAGAATATCCAAGCAGATGGCTCCAGTTTGTGAGCTGATATTGGGGTGGTATATTTTTGTGTCAAACTTCATCTTTGGTGGGCGAAAGGGGTAGTCGTTGGGAATTTGTATGTCCACAGTAAAGACACCTCCTTCGTAAGGTGTCTCTGTCGGTCCGTGGAAGGAGCCTTTGAGGTGGCTAAGATCGTCCCCGACAGTGTGTACCGTGAGATTCGATGTGTCTGCCTTTTGACAATCCTCAATTTCTTTTGCTATTCTCCTGACCCTGGACGCCATGTCTATCCTACCACTCGTCAGCACAGTGTTCAGATGCGACAAGAGCCAGTTTTCGAAGACTCAGTGACAATAGTTGCAAAGACTCTGGGCAGTGATGCAAGCATAATCACTCTTCAGTGCTCCGATCCTGGCACTTGGCTTTTGATGTTCTTACAAAATCGCCTAGCTGTATAGTGACAAAATTCGTGCAATAGTTCGCTGAAGAGCCGCAAACTTTGGTCAATCTGTCCTAGGAGACAATAGACTGGTGGCAATTTCTGGATGTTGTGCGTCAAAAAGAAGGAGCCGAATTCTTAATTGGGCAGCTCAACAAACCACAATCATCACAACAGATGGATGGTATCACATATAACGTCACGTAGCCACACAATCAGGACTGAGGTTGTATGAGGAGATTTTGACTAGATAATTGGTATACATCTGTCCTTTACAGTGGTCGTCTTCACTGATCAATTGATCAAGAATTGACCTGTACTTTGAACGTTTCCAACTCTCCAGAACTCTCTGCCAATTTGGTGAAAAGACTGTTTGGATTCTTGAGGAGATTCTGTGGACTGTCGAATTCCTTCACCTGGCCATAATCAAGCACTAGGATTCGATCGTAATGGATGACTGTGGACAATCGATGTGCTATACACAAGACAGTGCTGTGATTGAATTCTGTCTTGAGAATCTTCTGAATCATTTTGTCCGTGGCAAAATCGATACTGCTAGTAGCTTCATCCATAATCACCACAGGACTACGACGCAGGAGACCACGGGCCAAGGTCATCAATTGTTTTTGGCCAGCTGACATGTTGCCACCTGCTTCACCAACCTTTGAGTCCAAACTCGTAAACATATTGTGGTCAACGACCTCAGCACTTCCAGCCGATGCATGTTCCTGACCATCCTGAATGAGCTGTACTCGCCGTAAGGCTGAATACATCTCCGTGTCATCGTAATCGCCAGATGGATCAAGGTTGTCCCTGATCGTTCCCTCAAAGGCCTGAGCATCTTGCGGGATGATTGCAAGCTTGGATCGCAGATCCCGCAAACCTAGCTTAGATGTGTCAATGCCATCAATAGTGATGTTGCCTTCGGCTGCTTCAATCACTCTAAACAATGCCAAGGTCAGAGAACTCTTTCCAGCTCCCGTGCGACCAACGATGCCGATCTTTTCGCGGGATTTGATTTTGATATCCACCTTTTTCAAGATGAGGGGCAGACCTTCTCTGTAACGAGTCGAGTAGCCATTGAACTCGACCGTGCCTGACGTTGGCCAAGCTGCGGGCGCTTTAAAGGCAGTCTCCGCGGGTGCTTCACTCTTGAGATGCGAGTACTCGATAGCACGCTCAGCAGAAACGATGTTTGTCTCTACCTCAACAGTCTGACGAACAATCCAGTTCAATGACTGGGTCGTTTGCAGCGCATACGACATCGAGAGTCCTACTAACCCGGCACTCATGCCTGTGGTAAAGACGGTTGTAACTGCAAGCATTGCTGCAGCAAGGATGATAATCGAGCCAATGAATTCCAACCTAACAGCCAACCATCGATTGGTCGCAATGTACAAGAACCAAGCCTTCTGGTTCATGTCCATGCGCCATTCATTCTCTTGTGCAAACCGTGCATCTTGAGCATATGCGCGAATAGTAGAGATCCCGCCGAGAGACTCCTGGAAATGCGCATATATAGGACTCCTTGTGGTTGAGTCCAGTCTTTTGAGCTCTCTAGAAGTCTTGAGATAATACTTCTGTATCCCGTAGTAGATAGCAGTCAAGGGAATGACTAGCACGGTGAAGATTGGAGTACTGATACAGATCACGCCAAGTACAAAGCAGACTTGAACAGCATTACGAAAGAACATGCTGAATGTTCTTGGGAGCACTTCATCAATCTTGTAAATATCGTTGGAGAAACGGTTGAGAATCCGTCCCATCGGAGTAGTCTCGAAGAAGATCATTGGGGCCTTGAATACAGAATTGGCCATGTTCTCATGAAGCAACCTTGAAGAACGAATCGAACAGTAGATCCACTGAATCAAGGTATAGCACATCGTTAATGCTGAGGCTCCGATTCCAAGCAGAGCATAGACTCCGAGCAAGTAACCTCCATTGACATCTCCCCTGCCCGTGTCGTACTGAGATGAGATGTTCTTGAGCCATACACTGGATCCGACTTGAGCACCTTGAGCAGCGACCAAGAAGACCAAGAAAGTGGCGACACCAGTGAATGAGCAAGCTCTGATATACTCCATATAGATTTTCCACTTGACGTTGCCTTGTTCTGAAAACTCCGCGAGCACCCCTGTAAGTTTGGGCTCAGAACGCTCCTCATCTTGTACTTTTCCATGCGGTCTTTTGAAAGATGCCTCACTCGCTCTACGAAGCGTGATGACACTTTCGCGACGCTTTTTCGCTCCGAGTTCGTCGCTAGAGGAATTACTGCTTGAACTCTGGACCATAGTCTGCTCGTCGCTACTGGATTCATCCTCTTTGTCGTTTGACTTCTTCCCGAATTCTTTAATCAGTCTCGATAACTCGCTTGACTCTCCAGACATGATATCATCGTAAGTACCAGTCTCAAACACAACGTTGTTCTTCAAGAGAAGTATATTGTCAGCATCACTGAGCACAGGCACATAATTAGTGGCAAGAACTCTTGTTTTGGTACTAAGTAGTCCTTTAGGACCCAAAACATTTTCCACGAGGTGTTTGCCAACATGCTGATCGACCGCACTCAGAGGGTCGTCCAGGAAGAAAACATCGGCCCTCGAGTAGACTGCGCGAGCCAGTGAAATACGAGCTTTTTGACCTCCAGAAAGTGATATTCCTTTCTCGCCGACTTCCGTTTCATCACCATCGGGTAGTGCCTTGAAGTCGTCTTTCAAGGCACAAGCTTCCACAGTCCTTTGATAGAACACTGGATCGAATTTGTGGCCGAACACGATATTCGTTCGTACCGTGGCATTCATTATCCATGGCGATTGTGCGACATAGGCTATTTTGCCACGAGTAGTGACGAGTCCCTTGCTCTTGTGTAGCTCCCCTAAGCAGGCTTGTAAGAATGACGATTTTCCAGCTCCAACTGATCCTACGATGCAAGAAAGCTCTCCTTTGTGTGCAGCGTAGTTGACATCCTTCAGAGTTGGCTCACTATTGGCTCCCCAGCTGAAAGTACCTGCTTCGATCTTCACAGATTCTTGGCCAATTCTTTTGACTGGGCCTTCGCGGTTGACGGCGTCTTTCTGCAGCTCGCCAGAATTCAGGAACGTCATGAGTCTCTCTACGGCAACCATACTCTCAACAATTTGTGTAATGACCTGTGGTAATACAGCCAGAGGGAAAGTCAGCAAGTTGAATAAAGTAAGTGCGGGAAAGACAATGTCCGTAGTCAGAGGTTTCTTTTCCACAAGGATATAAACTGCAAAAGTGGAACAGGAGACCAGAATTGGAGCAGTCGTCCAAGTGAAATTTGAGATCGCATTCAGCACACCAATCTTTTTCAACATTCGTAATTCCTTTTCGTTACGGACCACGAAGAGCTTCTTGATAAAGGCCGGCTCCCAGGCGTACAATTTAATTGTCTTGATGTTGCTCAAGATCTCAGTCATCAAGCGAGTTCTGGCATCCTTGTTCTTCATTTGAATCTTCTGGTTGTTTTTCATGATTTTCGAAACGAATGCATTGACAGGGATCATAATGAGCATGACCACGATGCCCGCGATCATGGACAACCCTACGAGTTGATAAAGTGAGACAAGGCACAGAATGATTTGAAACGGAGCAGACCAAACGATCTGACCATACTGGGTAAGATCACTGACCCGTTGAGTATCCACTGACATCAGATTGACAATATCACCAGTGCTCTTCTCTGCCCTGCCCTCGCTATTTAGAACCAGAGACTTTTTGTAGATTGTAGAAGTCAAAGCCGATCGTATGCGCATACCAACTTCAAAAGCCCTCTGAAAATACTGATGCAAGAACGCGGACTGCAACAAGGAAACAAGAAACATGCTTAGAGCAATTGCAAATCCTTTTATCTTCGGATCAGGACTATCCGTGTCATATGAATTGACAAAGGAAATAAGCTTCCGAAGCAGCTGTGGCTGAACAAATGCCAGTATGTCCTGAGCCGCCTTGCAGCCGGCAGCAGCCAGATATGTGAGACCTTCCATCTTACCAAAAGTAACCCAGAGTTGCATAGCAGTCTTCTTCCTTGTCTCTGCACATAAGCGCTCAAACTTTTCCGAGACAACTTTACATTTGTCTGTGCTGCGTAGGTCTGTCAGATCATCTGCTGTCAAGTAATGCTTGTACCCTTCACGCATAATTGGTGTGAGCCATTGGAACGTTAGCTTGGACAAAATATTTGCTTCTTCCACAGGACATTGATCCCCAAAGTCTTCGCCGTCGAGTGAGATGTAAGCGCTATTAGCCTTGGCGACGAAACTTTGAAGTAGCCAAACACTGACCGTGAAGATGAAATTGAGCAGAAAAGGAATGAACAAGAAGGACTCATCGGCATGCGAGGTCATTGGAAAGCCACGATAGACGACAGACCGTAATTTGATCGCGTCAACAATTAGCTTTGTCGACCAAAAAGATATTAGGATACCGGATGAAACGCGACGTCTGTCCTGTTCAAGATAATGGATAGCAAGTGCAATTGACGTTGCCACAGCGCTTGCAATGTACGACCATACTCGAATATCTTCTAAAGGTCTGTAGCTGACATCTGCTTGAACGATGGCCAAGGCGATGGCTGTCACGATAACTCCTATGGTTGAGACGATTTTGGCCCAGAAATGCCAGTTTTTCCTCGTGTCGAACTGCTTAGACTTTGCGAGTTGTACAATTTGATAAGTCCCAAAAAGAAGGATGAAGAAGGAAGGTATATCGGATATGGCAGAGTCGAAGCATGGCGTAAAGTCATAATTTGAGTCTGAAATGGGACCGTAGCCTTCGCGCTGAGGGCAAAAAGCCTGCCTGTATTTCTTCGATGCCCAGTAAAGTTGATCCATTATTGGACGCAGCTGCCTGGAGCGACGCCGGTCGGCTGAAACTGCAAAATAAAGTGAAAAACTAAAGGAAGCAAGAGAGAATGAAGCAGCTGCAAAATCGCAGGGATTCAGTACGTAACCACTTTGGGCGAGCAAAATTGCTGACAATTGATCTTCAAGGCGCTTTGACCATCGGGATTGGCGGAGTGGCGCTCATCCGTTGACACAAAGTGAATCGATGAACAAGCGATCACCTCGACCGGTTCTAATGGAGAATTGAGTACTGTAGACCTGCCTGAATCATGACGGCCCCATAATTGTGCGCAATATTTGTTTGAAGTGTCTATGGTGTATAGGTATTAGACCGCTCTTGGCAAGGAGCCACTATCAACCACTTTTAAAGTAGGCTACTTAGAGATGTCAAAGGCATCACAGATCCATTTCCTACACGACGTACCAGAGCAGTATGTTTTGTTGCAGCTGACGCCAGAACTGGCGGAGCAAGAAATTCTCATTAAATCTGCTTCTGCCAATTCAACAGTATTGTGTACACATGAAAAGACATATCAACTAAGAGACGTGCAACAGTCAAATTCTCTGCTCTTCATGACCACGCAATCAGATGATTCGCAACTAGTATATCAAGGAGAAGCAACAAGCTGGTTAGAGACATCGCTACAGCCAAATCCCAATATACGATTGACAGACTTGCCAATATATGATGGAAGAGATGAACGTATTGGAATGGCACCAGAGGAACTTTTTGCATCCATTCCGGCTTCAACAAGCGAAATACATACGGCACTACAGAAGGAGTTATGTATCAATCTCGGACGTGGTTATGTTCGATTAGACAAAAGTTATGTTCTGAGATTGCTACGCCTCATAGTGAATGTAATCTTGGCAGCAGATATGGACGTAGCTGATTTTGATGAATTGGTTTGTTACGAAGCGTTCAATCTTGAAGAGGAAAACGTGGCAGTTATGACCTTTCTTTTCGATAGCTTTTCCTGTCGCCTCAATTCAAACACTGCTACGCCGCGCCCGGGATCGAACAGGAGATATGTAGACGGTGATGCCATGGCTAAGTATGCTGGTATATCTACACTCTGGTATTCAGCAAAACACCCAATCAGTCTCGAGAGATTCTATAGCCTATGGAGAAAAGCCGTTCCGGCGCATATACAGCACCACTGCAAAGACCTAAGTATGCTGACAAGCTATTGCGTTCAACCTGTGTCGACACAAGTTCGCTACCTCAATCGCTCAGAACTATCGTGTGATGCTAAGTCTCGTGTAAGTCAGCTGTTGGAAGTGAGGGAGCGATGGCCGGAGACCGAGATGATCCCATGGTTGGAAGAGTTGGCGGATGGACCAAAAGCTGTGCAAGCAATACTTTTAAAGCACGCACGAAAGGTGAAAGTTGGCAAAACCACATTCATTGAGACTCGCAATCATGGCAGGAATTAACGTGTCAATCTATATAAAACTGAACAACAGAATACTGGTTCTCTGGTCGTCAAGTTGCTTTATGTTTCTCGACTCAGATTCTTGCAACCAGAATTCGTTAAGGAGACAACCCATTAATCAACCTAGGTGTGGACCATGTTCTGGTCGCACACCCCCGCTCAGGCGCCCGTGCGGCGCATGCCAAGTATCAGAGAACTTCCTTTCAACCTGGTAGATACGTCAGCACGCTTAATCGATCATGGAACGGCCTTTTACCAAGACTTTGTGTCGTTCGTCGGGCGTGACAATGTTTTAGAAGTGGCAATAGCCCTGATCATGGGTAGTGCTTTTACCGCAGTATCCGGTTCTCTCGTTAGCGATATCTTTACACCTCTCCTATCACTCATTCCATATCTGGATCGAACCCTGATCAACAAGTTCCTCGTGTTGCGTTGTGGTCATGGAAACTCTGCCGATGTTCATGGCCGAGTGTCGTATAGTGAGCAGAGGGACAAGTGTCACTACAACACTTTAGCACAAGCTGTGAATGCCGGCGCCACTATTCTAACGTATGGTCGATTCATCGAGGTTTCTCTGCAATTTCTCTTCTCGGCCTGCAGTCTTTACATTCTATCAAAGTGTATCAGTGTATTCTGGCACAAATCAATCATGAAAGAGACTGAACTTTGCCGATACTGTCGTCGTCCGAATAGCAAATTTGCTATTCGATGTGGCTCGTGCACGAGCTGGCTAAACGGCAAGGAAGAGCGTGGTCACGACTGGCCCGGATTCCCCGGAAACAAGTTGAGCCGTCACATGTTTGGCAGCAGCAGCAGCAAGAGTCCTGCTGGTGTTAAGTCACCAAAGAGTAAATACTCAGCACGGATCTAGCGACGGAAAGTGTTGATTTAATTATAGTCTCCAGTTATATGCATTACTATACTATCCATTGTGCAGGATGACCATCATAATGTATCACTACGATCTGATGTTTCACGCGGATGTGTCAAGTCTTGCTAGAATAGACTGCGACAAACCTCAAATAATGAAGTGATGTTGCTGTATTGAGATGAGATGAGTTGATTTGATCTGATCTGATCGAAAGGGCAATGCACGAAATCACGGACCGCCGCCATCGAAAAAGCAAATCACTCGAAACAGTTTCAATGGGGACAACGATCACGAAACGCCTGAATCGGCGCTTCATATACCATCCTGATCACTCTACAGCGCTCAAAACTCACTGGTGAGCGGCTCCTGGTCTTGTGAGCATTCAGACCCCAGACATCTGGTGTCACACTACGCAACTACTTACTGTGATGTCAAACGCTACGGGTATTCCAGTCGCTGGGTGAACCTCATTGGCGCACTGGTCGATCAGACAGGATCCGTGCCCAAGAACTTTGGTCACATTATTGATTTCTGAAACGTGCGTTTGAGTGTTGTATCAGCTGCCTTTCCTCATACTTGTGAGGGTATAGATTCAGCTGGGTCTGCAACTTGTTTCTATCATTCAACCGCAGAGGTCAAAGCAGCGTGTCAATATCGCCTCTGTAAGAGCACTAGCCCAAGCCACCTAGACTGGCAGACAGGTCGAGTAATATACCGCGTCGCGCTTCGGAACGAGAGGATTTCGGCCAGAAGTGTGCTCGCTGAGACGCAATCTAAAATAATTCGACCAAAAACCGCAACGTCAAATGAGCTTCGCAATTGAACAAGGAGCGACGATGCGAAACGATGTGCCAGAGATCATCATGCTACGCGATGAACAACGTCGCAACCTCCCACCAGAAGCAGAGAAGGCATTGCAGCAAGTAATTCTTGTAAGGACTCTGGGGTATGAAAGTGTCTGATTCAGGGGCTGACTTGCTCTAGCTCAAGGATTTCCTGGTGCACGGGCCCACCACTTGGCAAGCAAATCAGATCATCAAGCGATACCTGTTGCCGACTGGAGAGTTTCTCAGTTGCGTCTTGTGGAAGTAAGTACATGGCCGGCTTCCCTGAAACATTGTTGTACCACACCATAAGGGTCGCAGGTTAATGACCTGACAGTCAACAAGATGTCTATCAGGCGAGGCACACTTCAGTTGTAACATGTCGTGCTGACCCGTGTAGAAACCTCTTCTACATCAGTGGAACTGATATTGTACGAATAGTAACGTATCGCTTAGAAGCCTTCGGCCGTGTTGTGCATAACACGAAGAAATTCGAGGAAGGCATCTTCAGTGACCTCAGAAACCTCAAGACGTAAGGGAATCAGCTCGTCATATAATCTTTCCGTTAACATAATCCAGGGGTACTGATGCCACGCTGGAACAGCCAAAATCAGCCTTTCTCGATCTCTTGTACAAGAACAACAGTATTCGTACGCAGAAGAAACAAAAGGTCTTCTTCTGGTATGCTGTGCCTCACGATAGATTGTTTCTCGATGCGCTTGAGAGAGATCTGAAAAGGGACCGGATGGTTGGTGGATCTGCCACTAGTACTGCCAAATTCGAGCCTGCCTTGAGCTTCGTTTTCGATGCCACTACTTCACTGTATGATCAGTACTCGAGATCTCTCCAACATAGTTCGGCATCAGAATTCGGTGCTGCTCTTGCGGCACAACAGGCACAAGATAATATGATGGGCAATCAACGGATTCCGTCCACACGATTTCTTTCCGGCTCTTCTGGCAGCTCTCAACCAGCTGACATTTTTCGAGCTGGTTCACACAGCTTTCCTGGTGGAGTTTCAATGGACTACGGAATGTATACCGGGGACAGTCGTCGATCCTCCTTGCAGGCAAGTCATCAACTGTTTGATGCAGAGTACAATCAACCTTTTTCGCAAGGTCAGTATCCTACGGAGGATCTAGAAACTGACTTGGCGGGCTATCAATTGGGTTTACAGCCTGCATCGATGAATTTCGATCGAGGAGATAGATTGGCCTACACGAGCAGTGTGCCGCTGCATCAGCCTTCGGCATCAGACCTCGATTTTGCCGATACATCTCTGGATCATATGCGCATGCCCGGAAATGGTGTTAACCTTCCTTCGGGGCATGATAGAATGCTTTCTGTGAGCGAAGAATATTCTATGTCAAAACCAGGGAAGCGACAGTCCATTACAGAAGAAGACTTTACAGCGCTAAATGATATGTCTGCGCCTGCAATGACATATGCCAATGAAAACGTCAACTATGCCGCCTTTCGGAGCACTAGTATAGGCAGAGCTTTCCCCAGAAATTTCAACACAATCGAAGGCAGCCCATCTTACAAACAACGTCGGCGACGTCAAAGTGTTGCTAGCAGTTTGGCCACCATCGAGCAGGCACGGGAATACCAAGATCGCCACCGAGATATGACAGGTATGGCTTCACATCATCAGTCAAGGCCGACTTCTGAGCAGCAACAGGCCTCTTGTAGCCATAGAAACTCCACATCATATGAGACTCTGAGACCACCTTTGTACCTTGGAGCCGCTGCTGGAACATTCACTGAGCCGACAACGTTTTGCCGAGAGTCTGAATCTGCAGGATGCGACTCGAATCAATCGCGCGAGAGCAGTGTGCATCGTTCAAATGCGCCATACCCCACCAAGTCTTGTCAATGCCCAGTCACCGGTTGTCTCAGGACATTCAAGAGCGTCAAGCATTTGGAGCGACACGTTCAGACACATGCTGCAGAGAGACCATTTGCATGCACAGTCTGTTGCAAGAACTTTGCAGACATGCATGATTTGGAGGCGCATAGCAAGTCACACTTGGGCTATGTTGGCTCTGAAGCTTTCTTGACAGGACGCGACGATTCAGATGGGGGTTATTTGAATCGATCCTCTGTGGACAGCATGAGTTATAGTGGCTCTAGCAATCATTCCACTCATGAATACATGGAATCGAGAGAGCGCAGCATGGACCCCAGAGCCCTTTCCCACCACGAGGCTCCCAGCATGACAAGGAGTGAAGCCACTGTTGAAATGGAGAATATGGATGAGTATCAGGACCAGCGTTCCCAGGCCGGAGCAGATCATGACGTAACAATATTGGATCCGGTCGCATTTCGTCGCAGTTTGATGCCGGAAAGTCCAATGGCGGATGATGCTTCAGCGGCACGACAATCGAAACTCAGCAATCCTATGGCTGTTGAGCAAGGCATGTCGGAGTATTCTGCAAGTCACGCCGTAACGGATTCTCATTGGTACGACACTGATGCGACCCCGAGGCAGGAACAGTTTGGGAGCATTGATTCCAGCAGGGTGACACAATATCACACGGAGAATACTGGAGTGGGTGGTTTGCGATTGTGGTCACCAATTGATTTTGGAGAGGTCGCGACAATCAATGCCGCATTTTGATTTTGCTATGAAATAGACGCCTCGTGCGGGAAAGAAATACGATTTTTAAGCTTGATGAAGGGTTCTAGTGTACGTTCTAGTCAAGTAGGATAAAACTACGTGTAATTTTTGCAAAAGAAAAAAAAGAAAAGAAAAAAAGAATAGACATTCCCTCCTTGCATACAAGACAATTCTTTCAGACCAATCGTAGGAGAAATGCATCATGTTTGAAACAAAAATGGAAGTGGGAGGAGGCTGGTGAGAAGACGTTGCAATGCAAGTCCCGGCCGTTGTCTCCCTAAGAGTGGTTCAGCGGACCACCGAGTGTCGTGCCGCGTCCAATGGGTTTCACCTTGTTTGAACTTTCTGCACCTGCGATGGAGGATTGTTGCTGAGCAATGGCAGCTTTACGCGCCAATTTTTTTGCTTTCGTATCAAGACCACTCTTCTTCTCTTCTTCTTCTTCTTCTTCATCGCCGTCGCGCATAGCTATATCGGCCTCTTGTGTGTTTGATGCATCACTCCTCTCAGTCGTATCAACAGCAGCAAGCAATCGTGCGCGGCGCAGTTTTTTCTGCATTACTTTTTTGGAATCGACCTTGCCAAACAGAATGGCTGTTTGTGGCCGCCTACGAGCGAGAATCGACTTGTGTTGCGCTTTACTCTGTGCATGGTTTTTGATTTTCGGTCGATTGATGTTATTTTTCGACGGCATTGTGAATGATGAAATGTCTATTGGATGCTCGATGCAATTCCTTCATTGCAGGATTGAGAATGAAAATTCTGTGCCTTGCGGCTCCACTATGATGCATGCATAGAAAAGTGGAAGGCTCAGGGAAGTGAATCGGCATGTCATGGCAGAGTCACAGAGTCATGCAGAGCTCGTGGCAAAGTATGTAGGACTGCCAATTGGTGCGTTACCCACTCCCGCATGCATTCTCAACAGACGACTCTTCAAGCAAAACTGTGATGCCATGCTCGACAATGTCAGCCGGCTCGGTGTCGCATTCAGGCCTCACATCAAGACACACAAGACACTGCAAGGTGTGCGGCTGCAATTGGGTCGTTTGGGTCATGGCAGAATCGTCGTTTCTACACTGAAAGAAGCGTTTTCAATGTTACCCTTGGTGCAGGAAGGACTCATTCATGATATCCTATATGGCGTGCCATTCGGGGTACATAAGCTTGCTACGCTGCTTGCATTACACCGACAAGTTTCATCGTTTCGATTGATGGTGGATTGCATCGACCATGTCGCCGCCCTCGAAGCGTATGCGCAGCAGCATGAGATGAAGCAACCATGGAGCGTTTTCATCAAAGTCGATTGCGGGTACGGACGAGCGGGTCTGCCTTCTCCGTCACACGCACTCCATGCACTCATTGACAAGGCCATGGCGAGTCCATGGATCGATCTTGATGGATTCTATAGCCACGCAGGACAATCGTACCATGCGCAATCATTGGACACGGCAAAGGACACCTTACTCACGGAGATACATGCCGCCAATGATGCCGCAGTGTTTGCTCAGTCACGCGCGACGCATAAAGAAAACAAGACGTACGTGATTAGTGTGGGTGCGACACCAACGGCGCATGCCTCACACGCTATCGACATGAATGCGTTACCTGATGTATGCGGCGAACTGGAACTTCACGCCGGGTGTTATGCCGTGCTGGATATGCAACAATGGGCCACGACGCTTGGGGATTTCAACAGTATTGCTATTCGCGTGTTGGCGGAAGTGGTGTCGCGGTATGAGGAACGTGATGAAATGCTGATTGATGCTGGCTGCCTTGCATTATCGCGCGAGACTGGGCCGGTCGATGGGTATGGCATGGTGGAAGAGCCAAACGATCAATGGTACGTTGGCCGAATGTCTCAGGAACACGGGATCCTCGTACGGAATGATGCAGAAGCGGATACAGGGATGAGCGGCAGCAAGTGGATGTCTGTGGGAGAGAAGCTCTTGATTGTGCCGCAGCATGCCTGCATCACTGGAGCGTGCTATGAATGGTACTGTATTGTGGAGGAAGACGGTCTCTCAGCAAAAGTGGTGGATGTATGGATGCGATTCAATGGGTGGTGAGAAGAGCTCCGATGCAGATTCCTGTGAGAGAGAAAAAAGATTTCCACTTTGCCCATCTTGACGTTTTGGCCCATCTTTTAACAAAACACCTTCTGCTTCACTTTGTATCGCAATCGTCATCTTTCCCAGGATGTGTATACCATTATGCAGCAAGCAGACCAAGTTTTTGAATGGTTTATTAGGCCTCTGATCGAGTCCCCTTTCTTTTCTGGTCAGGGGAACTGGTGGGTCTACGAGGTCACCTACCTTCGATACATCTCACGCAGACACCATTTTCTTTTGAGAATTGGACAAGTTGATTGTCTATTGACACAAAGAAAAGCGTTTCTGCCAGCCAGCGTAACAGAGAGAGAGAGAGAGAGAAAAGATATCTGTTTAAATTGTCCCGCTCAGAACCGTGAGTGTGTGCCAGGGAAACGCAGATGAGAGTAACGCTAGAACACGATCAATATCGTGTTGCCGGGTATCAACCACGCCAGAGCTTCTCAGACAAACTTTGCTGACTCTGGTGATGTATAATATCCGCTACATCTATTACTTCTAAGTCTTGTATAAAAACGTGCGTGTGTGTACGCGCACATGGCAACGAACGCTTTGACAACATTCCAGACTTTCGCCTTGCCCTCTTCTTCTTCTTCTTCTTCTTCTTCCTCCTCCTCCATCTCTCTTCTTTATTGTCTTCTCCAGCAGCAGCAGAAGCATCGTCGCTGTCGTCACTCTCTTATATCTTTGCGCGCCGCACCTGCCTTTGTTGAACCAGACATTTCTTTGTTGTCTCAGTAGGAGGCGTTTCAAGACGAAACAAACAACTTGAAGCAGAAACAATAAGCACAAACCTGCTTGCTGCCAACCACACTCGTTCTTCACTAGACGGTCCTCTTCTCTAGGTCCAACGACACTCTCTCAAGACACACTCTCTTTTCACTTCGACTCGATTACGGCATCAGATGACGACTGCAGCCATCACAACTACTACTGCAGAAGAGACTTGCAGCACAACTCCTTCTTTCCCATACTCGCATCGACGTAGTGGCTCTGTGCTGGCCCTGTCGCCTGCACGGCGTCCTTCCATCAGGCGCAGCGAATCTTCCGTGCGCAATGGTAAAGACATTATCCCACTCGTACTCAAACCACAAGTCGCGCCAGAGGTGACCGCTGCGCGACGTGCGGACAGACATAGACGTGGACTCAGTATCGGTCTCGGCAATACCGCTGCTGCTGTGCCGGTAGATTCATGTGTTGCACGCAGTAGAGAAAGGCCGGCAAGCATGTTTTTCGACCGCTTCTTCAATGCAAAAGATCCATTGCCTAGCACTTTAGAAGCATCCGAGTCTGCGTCGTCCTTGTCGCGCCGCAGCAGGACGAAATCACCCGTCTCTTGTGGGTCGCGTTCATTACATGCAGCACCAGCCGCAGTCTCGTGTGTCTGTAAAGCCGTCTATGGCAAATCCGAAGCTCGACTGAAAGCGCGCGTGACAGACCTCGAAGCGGAGCGAGACACGAAAGATTTGACCATTTCCATGTTGTCTGAACAAATCGTCGATCAAGCACAGGAAATCCTCCTTTTACGAATGAAACTCTCTGGGTTAGAGAATGCACTTGCAGGAGAAGCTGCTGCAGCCTCGGTGCCGACACCACAGTTTATTCCTTCAGGACGTGACTCGGGACTCGGTACGGCCTCCTCCGTTTCGTCATCGTCATCGCAGTACTCACCTGAACCGAAATCACACCACGCTTCTTTCCAAGACACAGGTACAGACTCTGGCGATCTTTCATACGATGACCTCGTTGGTGAAAATATCGCACTCAAGCAACAAGTCTTGCGCCTGAATGGTGCACTGGAAGAAGGACTCGGCGCACTCGCTGATCTCGAACTATGACAAGACACTCTTTCTTCTTTCCCATTGTTTGACAGTATATTACAGTAATAATTCTACAGGACCCCCCAAAAAAAATTGATGTTGCACGCTCATACCCTTTGCATCAAGTTTTACCGCACCGCTTTCTGCACCGTTAAGCGCTCACTTTTCGGGCGTGATCCTACATTGACCCACTTTGCTCCTCTCACTCGCCTCTTCTTCACTCGCTGCTGTTGCGGCACCGTCGCTTCCGTAGATCGAGACCTGGTGGATTGCCGCATTGAACAAATGTCAGGTTGTGGATCGACTTCCGAGGTGGTTAGAATGCTGCATTGAGGCTGCTCTTCACATAGTGGATTTGCCTGAGCCTCAGTCACAGCACAGTGTTGGTCTGCTTCTTCTCGTGTCTCGTCATTGATCTGACTGTTTGGTAACTCAGCAAGGGGAGGTATGGCGGCATCCCCTCCACTCTGGCACAGTGGCTGCTCTATAGGTATCGTATCGGGTTGTGCTGCGGCTGATGGCATCGTGAAAGCAGAGTCGATGACGACGTCTGAGCGAGTTATCGTGGCCGTGGACAGATTGACTGGTGCTAGATTTTCAGTAGGTATTGTAGTGATTGCAGGAATCTCTGCTTCAGGCTGAGCAGTACAAATCGCAGTGTTTGCGGGAGACTCTGCTTCATGTATGTGCGTTTTACTGGCCGTATTTGATTGATCTGTAGGCTTTGCACCTAAAGTAGCGGAAAGGTCCATTGCCATTACACACATCTCACAAGGTTTTTGCACAGACATAGTGTCGCCAACCTGATTATGTTTGTCGACTGGTAGTCCCGCTATAGTATCGTCGATTGCAGCGGAAACTAAGCTGTTGTCTGTGGAAATGTCTGCGGGAGCAGGTAGTATATCGCTTGGTATTGTCGTTGCAAGAGAAGACTTGACCACTGCTTCTATATTTGTTGTTTCGGTAATGGACTCCTGTTCACTGGCCTGACAGAAAGAGGATGCCGGTGTTGCTAGAGTATTCGTCTCACTGACAGGTCGGGCATTATTTGAATTATCTGGATGAGGACCGATCACCGCGTGGGGAGCTTGTGGAGCCACCCGTAGCTTGACAATCATGCTCGGTGGATTCTTTGTCGGACGACCAGGACCTCGGCCAGCAGCTTTGGAAACCCTCTTTTGCGGTCTCGGACGAATCTGATCAGCTGTGGCAGAATTCTTTCTGTTTGCCGCAACCGATCTTTTACGTTTGCGGGGATTTGCTTTCGACTGTACTAATGGTGCATAGAAAGCAGACGTATTCATTGTCGGTAAGTGCGCGACCTTTTTGATATCGTTATATGGGTTGAGCATATGATTGAAGGACGAAAACAGTCTGCTCGTCTTTTCATCATCCGAAGTAGATGGTATGGAGGAGGCAGGAGTCAAAAGACCACTTCGTCCCACCGGCAGTTCGTTCGATACCACATTCCAAAAGGCATTACGAAATTGCGGTATTATACTGCTTCCATCATCTCGACATGTATCTTGCGTGCTCTCGCAATCGTAATCGACAACACAGGACTGATCTTTGTGCATGATAGGGATGCCTTCCATCAGTTCCGCAACTTTTTGACAATCACCCTTGACGACAAAATCCCAGACGTCGCTGAACTCTCCACCTGGAGCATCATCCACATTCAACCATATGACGTGGCCGCGATTACCGATAGCTTTTGACATTTCCTTCACCATCGTTCGGGTCCCCGGTATTTTGAGTGTGGTCCCGACAACTATAAGAGTGTCTGGCCGATTACGCAAGTCGGAAGCTACACAACTGCCAATATTATTCGCATCATATCCTGGTTCACCATATAGCACCATTCGTGGTCTCATAAATCCTATACCAAGAGGTCGCCTTCCGGCAGCGATGCGGACATCTTCGACCCCTTTACAATCAATACACTCGGGTGTGTCTTCCTTCCAAATTCGAAAGAGCTGCGGATTAAAGTCCTTGATGACCCTACACTTCGTGCACGTCATTTTCGCGAGACTCCCATGTACTGCAATAACCTTGGGCCAAGGACCCACGGGAGGTACCGGTACAATTGTCGTAAGCTTTTCGTGCCGAGTATCCAGGAAATCAATATTTTGTGTATAGAGTCGTAATAGTCGGTCGCTCTTCGCGAGTGATTCGAGTAGGTTGTGAAACGGTGTCGGCTTGGTGTTTGTCGATGCCTCGTATAGATTCCCAATCATCTCATGAAAATCCTCGATAGATTCAGAGGATCGATATACGCTAGAATCAAACATCATTTGACCAGCTACGGGCATTAGTAGATTATCCGGTGTACTTTTGCATGTACTTCACTCACATCTCCCCTTTGATTTCATTTGCGCAAACATGCCTCTGCTGCTTCGGAAATCAGGAATTCCGGCAGCGACACTGATGCCAGCTCCAGCAATCACGACAATCTTGCGCGCTGTTGTCAGAATTTCACGCAGCAATTGTATTGCACCTTCATCGCACACATCGCGTGTGAGGTCCAGAAATTCTCTGGGCGGTATCTCAATGGCGGCATGGTTGGGCTTGACAGAGGCTATGCGCCCTTGTGCTGCAAGTAAGGGCGCTGTTGACATGTCAGGGCGACCAGGCTATTGTTATCGTCAATGGCAACGACTTGATCCAGTTTGATGGCGCGCGATTGGTTTTTTGACAGTCCGATGATTGTCGTTGTACAGTCGTCGAGGCGATAGTCGGTAGAAGGAGTGATGGGAACGTGTTGAATGCGATTGTGTGAGTGTATTTTTGTCAAAGTTGCAAGTTGCGAACCGCGGGTGGAGTTTCACACTTGCTAACCGCCGAATGAAAACAGTACGCGTACATAAATGTACAGGTGATCTCTTCTACTACATACAAGAAAGCACTCATTTGATGCTCCATTCATGGAAGCCTCGTCTTGATGCCTGCAGCTATAGCTAGGAAATACGGCATTACCTTTTACTAGCTGATCCAATTTTCTTCCTGTGCTTCCGTGGATCGTTCTTATTCATCTTACTCTGATCACGCGTTCCTTGTCCACCCTCCCAATACCCACCCCTGGACCGTCTTGTTAAATCACGTCCACAATGCACGCAGGGCTTCAACCCTCGAATAGCGGATTCCTTAGAACACCAACCGCATATCTGAAATCTGGCAAGCTCCATCGGATGATCCGCAAGCACATCATGGCAGATATCGCATGCGTAAACACGCCCACAACAGTTGAATCGGAACCATCTATTCGACTTTCGGTAGTGTTTGCATACACCGTTCCCTGGTAGTGCGTGCCCACGGTGTATATTCAAATTTTGGGCATCTCGTGTACCTACGCTGGCGTTCCTCACGGCAGAATTGATCACTAAGAAGGAGATACCTGTGATAGAGACGATCTGCTTGACATGACAGTGTCTACAAGGACGCGTCTGAGGCTGCCCCGCCACGAGGCCCTTGAATGCTGCGCCTACCGTGTCGCATTTTTCACATGTCGGCGAAAAAGTGCCTGGACCTAAGTCCAGGACGGATGCACCAATAAGGTCAAGGTACCCTATCCGTGTATTGCCTTGATGCAAAGCCTGTCCACGGAATGTCACTGAAAGTCGTGCGGAACATGTTGGACACTGCACAGTATCCTCTTTCCCGGCCAGTACCGAGTCGAGATGGTTCCCAGTAGACTTGCACCTCAAGCACTTGAGGTTGAGACTCAAAGAAATTGGCACTAACAGTGCGATGTTTGTCAGAGTCATGAGAGTATTGATCGCCGTACCCTTCTCTTGCGTACGATCGATAGTGTTTTCTTTCGGTTGACGTGCTTCCGAATCACCCAAGACATCTGAGTGTTCGTCGTCCGTCGCTATATTCTCATCCACTTCGCTTGAGCACTCAAAATCGTAATCATCACCAGAGGAGAAATCGTCAACTATTGTCTTGACCGGTTCATCTGGGTCGTCTGTCTGCACAGAATACACATGATCGGCAACAAGCACAAATTCGTTGACATCAGAGTATACTGGTATTCTGAGCGCAGAAGGTGGACTCATTGTAGAAGATACCGTCACTTCTGGAGACCGCGCGGGCTCTCCAACGAGTTTAGATAGATTAGCTGCAATCCAATTGATGGTACGGCCAAGACCACGCTCATTCTCCTTTAGGACTTTGTTTGCAGCAGTCTCAATACGTTCGTCACCGACCAGTACAATAAGCCAGGCTGGCTCTAACGGGAATAATTCTGGCACTTGCAACCTTATTTTGGTCGCGCTAGATAGATCGAGATCGAAGGATTCCTCGTTGAATCGCGAGGGATGAATCAGACGCAGCTTTGACAATTCTCTATTCCGAGTAACAGAGGCCTCCTGCAGTTCTTTGGGACTGTACGTAGCCTGAGCAGGAAGCATCAGTAGAGACAGTGTTGCCGCGCCATCAGAGTCGATCGACGTCTTTTCATCCGCCACTGGCTTTTGCACCGGGAGTCCTTGAGGTCGGACAATCTTGATTGTCTCTGACCTTTTCATTGCAAGCAGCCTCTCCAAATTCCTATCTAACCAGGTAAACATGCCCAGAATTCCACGACCCGCGTAGCCAAAACCTACAGTTTCCTCTGCGAATGCGCGTTCGATATTCCTCGAAAAACCGACCTCCAGGCCTTCATGAATGGATAACGTGACGGGCTCTATGGGGTAACTTATAGGTATATCCAGACATATCAATAGCTCCGGTAGCTCATAAGGAAAGTCCGGATCGGAGGGAACGAATGGGACGATGTATTGATGTTGTGCATCGTCTATGATCAGGGACTTTCCAAACCGACGCTGAAGCTGGCTGATTTCACGCTGTCTCTTATCGACACCGTTGTTTGTCAAGGGTCTTGCCACGACGTCTCTAGCCTTGAATGAAGTATTGATGACACTCTCAAGACGCTGAGTGCTGGGGACAGAAATTTCCGGCGCTAGTTGAGTAGGATCATACCCGTCTTTTCGTTTTCGTGATTTCTTCTTCGCTGCTGGTAGCAGTGCGAGCTTCTCGACCTCAACACCAAGTTCTGTGATGGCGTCCTTTGTCGCAAGTACATCGTCCTTGCCTTGCCTGATCACTGCATCGACGGCGAGAACGTCATCTCTATTGTTTGCATCCTTGGCAGGATCTTTAGTGGCTTTCTTCTTCTTCTTTTGTCCACGCTGTGGTCTCCTCACTTGCGGCTTTGTAGCCTTGGAACTTCCCTGGCCGGCTTCATCTTTGGCCATACGCAAGAGAGTCGAGGTGTCATGTCATTGATGCAGCAGTTACTCAACCGCAAAGATAGGTGGCTGCCGGTTAGATGAAAATTGGCTTTTTATACTTTGATGATGAGAAAAATTCATTGTTTCTTCTTCTCGTGCAACACATCTTCAGCAATGGCACGTACAGGCAAAAAGTCCGTCAAATCAAAGCCGACTCTCATGAAAAAGCAGATTACCAGCAACCGCCGGATTCAGAAAAAGTCAAATGCTAAAGATCGAAACTTACAAAATCAGTTGGACAAGGAGCTGACTAGCGAGGACATAGTCTTGAAAAAGAACTCAAAGACTGCGAATGATGGAGCCGCAAAGGCTTCTGTCGACACGGAAGATCTGTTGGCCAGTTTCGATCAGTTGCGCGGCATCTAAGCGCACTGTCTTGAGCTTCCCAGGATGGATCATGGAATATTCGTGCTTGGTGGTCACATCACTATTCGTGTCTTTTCTTCCGCCGTGTGAGACATTACCGGACGGAATTCGTGGTGATATTGTGTGTTGTCCGTCCGGTAGATGGCTTGTCAGCCGCCCGACATGCGCTTTGGCCTAAAAAGTCTTGCTGTCAAGAAATTATCTCCGCAGTATAATGTATATATTACTATGTATTTCGCGCAGAATGCTCAACCAGTATTCATCGATCAGCAACAACATTGAATATGGGCGACATCTCACCAGTCTTTTTGGCTCCCGAAGTGGTGATTACGGGAAAATCTAGTCCTCTTCAAGTACAATATGAGTCGAGTATCGACGAATTCAAAAAGCCTGAGGCTGGACAACTACAAGATGACGAAAAATTGCAGGAGTTAGGGTACAAGCCAGAACTAATTCGGTCAATGTCGAAGCTTTCCATGCTTGGTCTCTGTTTCTCCGTCTTATCTTGTTGGGGTGAACTTGGGTCATCCCTCACTTCTGGCTTATCCGCAGGAGGTCCAAGCACCCTCGTCCTGGGGTGGATTGGTGTATCACTCATGACGCTGGCTGTAGCGTACTCACTTGCGGAAATTTGTTCCGCATATCCGTGCAACTCTGGTCAGTATTATTGGGTTGCAATCCTAGCTGATAAAAGGATATCTCGCATCTTGAGTTACATCTGCGCCGTCGGTCAACTCGCTGGCTGTATTGGAATCGGGGCAGCGGCAGCTGCTAATGTCGCGGAAAGTACTTATGGTATGGCCGCCCTGGTCAATCCGGACTTTGAGGATAAACCGTACAAAACTGTTCTCGAATGCTGGGGAATTATTGTATTCTGCTGCGCGTTCAACATTTATGGACGACGGTGGTTAAACGCCTTGGGTTGGGTCACCTTGTATTGGGGAATTGGCGGCCTGATCATCACTGTTGTTGTCCTGCTTGCGACTGCAGACAGTTTCCAATCAGCGAGCTTCGTGTTTACAGAGTACACAAATGTTACTGGTCTTAGTGAGCGTTATAAAGCCGTGGTCATCTGTTTGGGTTTGACGAATTTGAGTTATGTCATGTGCGCCTACGACTGTCCTGCTCACTTGGTAGAGGAAATGAAGAATGCACAAGAAGATGCGCCGCGGGCAATGGTAAACAGTGTTTACCTCGGATTCATTACTGGTCTGGGATATTTACTGACAATCCTGTTTTGCATCTCAGACATGGACTCGGTCATTGCTTCGGATAATCCAATTTTCCCCATCTATTACCAGGCTACGCACTCTTACGCCGGGTCCTGTTGTCTGGGATTTTTATTGTTGTTGACTCAAGTACTGGCAGACATCAGTTTCATTGCCGAAACCAGCCGATCAGTCATGGCGCTTGGGCGAGATTGCGGCTTGCCATTCTCCTCGTGGTTTGCAAAGGTCGACAAAAGTCATGGAGTTCCAGTGAACGGCATTTACTTTACCGGTGCTTGCCAGATCATCGTCATGTCAATCTATTTCGGTTCTTCCACTGCATTCCTCACGATCTTGTCGATCGGTACTGTTGGTCTCTATTTTTCATATGCAATGGCGATCGGGGCTCGGCTTTATTCTCGCTACAACGCTTCTTTCGCATCTGGGCCCTACAAGATATCAGAATCTTTCGGACTATTCTGCAACATTATCGGCCTTGTATTCTTGCTTTTCGAGTGTTGCTGGTTCTTTGTACCGACTCGATATCCAGTGACTGCCGGAAACATGAACTACATGGTTGTTGCAACTGCTATCGTTGCAATTCTGGGACTGATGTCTTGGTTCACTGGTGCCAGATGGAATTACACCGTGGATGGCAATATCGCCAAGGAACTTTCGCGCTATAACGTGGGCCTCAATACAAAAGCAACAAAAGCTCAGCTGTTTGGATGATTGTAGTTTCGAATATAGTCTTTCCATGAATAAAATCCTCTTGCAGCACGTAAGCATTTACTCTTTGACATGTACTCGAGTTTCCTTCCCTGCCTGCTAGAATTCAATCGCGCGTCGAGGATACCGCGGCTGCTACTACATGCGCACAAGGGTAATTAACGTCCATAGGATCAAGAAAATACAAACACTTGTCGCTTTTTGTAAGTGGAAGTGTAGATTTAATTACAGACATAAAAATGAGCTATTTATACTTGGAATGTCTTGCTTAGCGGGTTCATCTGCGGTGCCTGACTCTGCTGTCCACCGTGCTGTGAAAACAATATATCGCTTTTGCCAATTCCATGAATCTTGTTGGAAAATTCCTCCGGGAATCCTTGAGGGAAGAATTGTCGCCAGACCTCAAAGAAGACACGCGCGGTAAGGAGCGAATCGGAACCTGCCTGATGCGCACTTCCTATCCTGCTACAATTCAAATCCTCTGCAATTTCAGCGAGTCCGCCTTTGAGAGACTTTACTGTCCGTGCCGTGTACTTGATGTCGTGAAAGTTGGGAAAATATAGGCTGAGTAAAGCGAGGAAATCAGTTTCGCTCGTAGGTAAAGGTTGCGCAGTAAGGACTTTGAGCAAGTACCCAAAGTCGTACCCACCATGAAATGTAAGCCATTTGACATCGGGTAGGAGAACCAAGCCGGAACTTATAAGGACTTCGCCGAAAGCTAACGGAGTGATGCCGTGTTCCTGGTGCTTTGAAAAGTCAATGCCGGCTTCCTTCAACAGGGCTATAGAATCTCCGGCAAACATATCTTCCGCTAAAGAGAAAGCGAAATTGAATTGCCATGTATTCACACCTTCAGGCTGTCTGCCCTTTTCGTCACAAAACGTGATGCCGAGTTGTATCATTTTCAGCAAATCAACATTGCACCTCATCACTTGATATCGGTAGTCGCTCGAGCTTCTGAATTGGCCCATGGGACGAGCGACTACGCCCGGAAATTCTGTATCCATTGCAACATAGGGAAACCGATCCACAATTTCGCGAATCGTCATCATTTCAGCATCAAGGTTATACGCCCAAACCTGCCGTATCGGTCCCCCTTCTTGCTGTGTATGTCTATGCAGATTCGAGTGCGTCAGCTGGCTGTAAGATACCATTGTTGATGACTGCGACGACTGGCAGCCTGATTTAAAATTCAGTGTATGCAATCAGCGCAGATCCACTCCCAGAGCTGTAAAGGTTTGTGGTTGAGACTGCGAAAGGTCTGAGTCAGGGGTTCAAGTAAGAAATGTTTGCATACAACTATACTGCGTCGCACTGTCTAGCGACTAGAAATGCTGCTCAGCCATTGCGGGTCGTTCGAACAGATTGGCATGATCCGAGCTAAACGAGATTCTCCTCCAAGGTGTACGATTGGACTCATTTCATCCGCATCACAATTCACAACTGCTAGTGCAACAGAGGACCGTTCGATCAAGGTCTACAGAATTACAACATGGCTCCGCGCTTTCACGCTCCGAACGACCCGTGGGCACGGCTGTAAATCGATCTCGTCCTTGGATGGAGCCTCACTGACAATATGTTAGTGAAGCATGGCGATATAGAGGTGTGTTTTCAACACGGTCAAGGTTTGCCGGCAGTCTTCCTGGGTTAGGACTCGGTGTTGGGGCGTTTGTGGTGTACTTGGCCGCTGAAAAGTTTATGGGAAGCGAAGAGCATCACTGAGGTTGAGCAAAACGCGCGACACTTTCCAAGTCAAAGAGACAAATCGCCGGCCATGTCCATGGAAGCATTCGGTCTGTATACATGCCTGGCAAGAACGAGTGCTCATAAAAGTTGGTGTTGGCCGGCCACATCAGACGCTCGTGCGCACCAATCGTCTGGAGCTAATTGTTATGCCCACTGTGTGTCTTAATCTAACTATACTCGAATATATCTGCTCTCGCACTCTTCAGAGTATTCCTACCTGATGTGATTTGAACCATTCGCATGTCTTGTATGACGATGGATTTGCGCATCAGACACTTTCAAGAATGACAGGTCAATTCGCTTCGCTTCTTATTAGCCGAATGCGCATTTGTTTTATCCCTACGTGAGATCGCTGTTCATGGTCTTTCTGCAAAAATTCACTGCGCTACTACATGTTATGAATATATGATCTCAAAATTACATCTTTTAGGCTTTCTATATCCATATATGACTTCCGTCATATGGACCCTGTGATTTCCATCGAATTCCACAAAATATGACCTCTACTGCACAGATTGTGACCGAATTGGTCTCCTGGTTGCACGACAAAGTACCGGCTCCTGTAGATTCAAGCTTCGCCAAATATGATTTGACTGCAAAGTTGTGCAAGCTGAAAGAGCTCACGAGGGTAAAGGCAGATTCGTCATCCTTATATACAGTGCATGGCATTGAGCTTTTGTGTCGCTATGCCTTTGATGAGACAAACCAGGAAGAGACATTTACAGTAGAAGCCAAAAGGTGCTTGGCCAATGCTCTTACTCTGGAGGATCAATGTGTTGAATTATTCCTGCAAGTCGATGGACTTCAAAGTCTTCTCCAGTCTCAGATTGGTGGCTTAGCGCAATGCGATATAGCATCGGAGTTTTTGTACTCCAGAATTCTATTCCTGGTCACTGGAAAGGCTGGCTCTGTGGTCAAGAAAGGACTAGACAAAGGTCAAAGCGACGAATTATCCACGGCACTCAATTTCTGGCTGTCAAGACATCAAGCATGGATACTGAAGCAAGATTCCAGAGATATCGACCTGGCTCTCATGGCATTTACAGAAACTCTAAAATTATGCTTCAATATATCGATGTTCATACCTGATGTCCTACTGTCCGCATACTATAAACAGCGTGAACTTGAAGAATTCATATTGAAAACCATGGCGGGTTGTCTGCATCACCCTCTACCCGAGGCTCGTAGTATTTTTCCACACCTGGCAAATCTGCTACTAATGACTGCCGAAATACGGTCTTTTCAGCAACCTATAGCAGAGTATACGGTCCTCTTCGATGCTTTTGATGAATTCGTTTGCAGTATGGTCAACAAGATTACATGGAATAACATCACAATTACGGACGATCAAATGATTCCGCTCATTACAGTTTTGTCCAATCTAGTCCAGTCTACGAACGGAACCATTGAAGCACAGGATTTTTTCGAATCTAGGCTACTGGTTCCAGCATCGGAGAGAAACGTACCGCTAGGTCGTTCTGACTCAAGTTCATCACGCATCTTGCAGCTCATAAATAACGCGAGTCAGGGCCTTAGAGAAGTGTTGGATACTTTACTATTTCATGTCTCACAGTCGTCTCCAGAAAAGTTTGTGGAAAATGTTGGCTACGGGCACGCGATAGGATATTTGACGGCTCACGGCCTCACAGTACCAACTGAAAGATTCCCAAGAGAACATGCTGGTAAAGATATCAATCCTATTACAGGACAAAATACTTGTGACGAAGAAGCCGACAACATTCAAAACGAGCTCCGACAAATGACGGACGAGGAGAAGGAGAGGGAGGCGGAGAAACTTTTTGTGTTGTTTCAGAGGCTGAAAAAGACAGGCGTCATAGATATGAAGGATCCGATACAGGAAGCAGTTGACAGCGGACGATTTCAAGAGATGTAATCTATGTTGGCGAGTATGCTCGGCTCGTGGAGTGCGGAGCACGGAGCACGGAGCACTTCACTGACACTGATTGACAGTGGTGGTACAGGCTGTGTGTGATTGTCAATCTATACTCGTCAGTTTACCAAGGCATGTATGCATGCCCTTAACATGCTCAAGTTGATGCCCGAAGGTTCTTCTTCTTTATAAACCTTTCGTGTGCTCGTCGACACCTCCCACTGATCGACAGTCTGGATAGCAGCAGGTCCATGGCTAAACTATGGAAGCGGAATTGTGGTGCCACACCGGCTCCGTGGTGCTGAAACGCACAACGCTTTGTGGCTCTCGCTCTTAGAAGGCGATCATTTCCCTTGGATCATATCTCAGCCTTCTCTTTCTCTTCCTGTACTGTCTCAAACATAGTATCGTAATGTCTTTTTTATTTGGTGGATCACGAAAGGAGTCTGTTGATCTGACCGCTGTCGATTCTGATGCACTTATATCTGTACTCAAGGGACTGGACCTAGTCATGGATGACCGGATACCAGAAGCGCAAGAGATCTTTAGCAGCAGGTCCACAGCTTTCCATCTTACAGGTTCGGCTGTTGTTCTGTTCATACAAGGCGTCCTGGGATTCGAGCCGGCAGTTCTGAATCGCGCTAGTCAACAACTTCAAGCTGCTGAAGATGCTCTAGAAAAAGGTCTGAAGGTTGCACAACGATACAAGATGAGAACTTCCACATACCCTTGTGGCATGGAATACGAGGTCTGTCTAGGGGAAGTGCAGCTCATGCACGCAATCTGTGGTTTTGCAGGAGAATCTATCATGAAGAGCTTCTCTTCTGTACTATTGATTAAGCGCGCTTTCTCTACCTTTGACAACATTATGAAAAAACATGGTGAAAAGATAGTGCAACAACATGGCCGTCCGCTAGACACCACTATGCAACACGAAGACACAAACGTACCCTTGGTCGATGAGGCTATACAATCCGGTGTGCTCATGTGTTACGGACTCCTTACCTTGATCATATCTCTCTTACCTCCGAAGTTATCTAAAGTTCTTGGTCTGCTTGGGTTCCACGGAGAGCGGGATGAAGCACTCAAGCATCTGTGGATAGCCGCTTCTAAGCCGCGCTCGCTCCAAGGTGCCGCTTCCTTTGCATCGCTCGTTCAGTATTACGGCGGAGCTGTACAACTCTGTGACATCTACGAGACTTCGGCAGGGGAAGATGGTTGGCCTGCTAAAAAGTGCTTTAGCACATTAAAGGAAATCAATCAGCATTATCCTAAAGGCAAATTATGGGTCTTACACGACTCCAAACTTCATGGCATGCAGAAAAATCTAAAAGAAGCGCTCGCTGTACTAAATCGTGGTTTCGCTGCAGAAAAACCCGAACTACAACAGATTGAAACTCTCATGCTCTTCGAATACGCCCTAGACTGCTCCTTTGATCATCAGTACGTCAAAGCGGCTGAATACTATATTAAAGTCCGTGATCAAAATGATTGGTCGCACGCTCTCTATACCTATTTTGCTGCTTGCTGCTATATTGAAGACGTGCGGGTCAATGGTAACACTGAGTCCTTACCCAAAGCAAATGATTTATTGGCGTCCATACCTGCAATGCTCACAACTAAAACCAAGTTATTCGGCGGTACAAAAGTCACCGTCCCTATTGAGAGTCTGATAGAGAGGAGGATAAGTAGATGGGAAAAACGTCACAAGGCTGCTGGAAACGCGGGTGGTCTGGCCGAGTTCGCGGGACCTTCACCTATCATGGAGATGATATATGTATATAATGGATACCGCAGAATGGATAAAGCTGCACTTCAGCGATGGGTCAGTGTGCCCCCGGCCCCCGATATGGACGCTGATGACGATATTTGTCGAACATTATTATCAGCAGTCGTACTGCGGAACATCGGAGACATAGACGCAGCGAGCAAAATCCTACATGAATTTTGCAATAAGAAGCAAAAGACATGCGAGGGCTGGGCGATTGCATTCGGATACTACGAATACGCCGTGTGCTTATGGTGGCAGCTACAGACACAGACCAATCCCAAGGTCACCAAGGAAAAATTAGACGAAAGTTACAAGTACCTTCGTTTGGCTCTGGACTGCGAGAATAATGAATTGGAAGGCCGACTCAATATTCGCTGTCAACTAGCGAAAGAGGTCATCAAGGCTCGGAAAGCCAAGCTTGCATCTGTCAACAATTGAGACGTCTTCACGAGCTGCAGAAAGCAATGTGTGTGAATCCGCGCGCGTGTGTGCTTTCAGACACTGGTATCTCAGAAAGCCGTGTCACTGGATCAGTGAACATAATCTAGCACTTCCTCCATGAAGGATTCACTGGCCATTGTATTCTGATCCAAGGGACGATACAACGGTCAATGCAGCGCTGCAGCAGAGGGGTTTGGCATACTCTTCAAACTTCAAAGCGAATGACTTCAGTGGCTGTTTTTTGACCGTTCAGCCAGCCACCAATAGCTTTGGCCGGCTGAATCCATTCCTACACTATCCTTGCGCTGCAAACATCGACTGCTCGAGTGACATTGCAGATTACGAGGTCCGAACTCTGTCGCGACATATCGACAGGCAGCGATGAGTGGTGCTGCAAGTACAGGCCCTTCGGCCCCCCGAGGTGCCATCATCGATTCGACGAAGCAAGAAAAGGTCGACCCTTTGAAAACACTCTTTGGTCTGAAGACAGCCGATTTGTTCGCTGTAGGGGTGGCGTTATCTCTACCTCTTTATGAGTGGTCATGGTGGTGGTTCTTATCTGGCACACCGATTCTGACTTACCTTATTTTACTCGGTGCATCAAAAGGTTATCGAATTCTACCCATCTTTCCGCTTTGGTCCCTTTTAAGTGGTCTGAATCTTGCATATCTAGTCGCCGGCACATCTTGGCTTCTGTGGAGGATTTTCGCGGCATTCATCTATCCCAGCATCTTTGTCAGCTGTATTTTCCAGTTTGAAGAAGTTGCTGATTATGTTCGAAGCTGTTTGCGATCATTACTGAAAGAATTACATTTCCTAAACGACAAAATTGCATTCTTTGATATTCCTGCTCTCGAAATCGACACGGAAGTTGATGGGCTCTTCGTCGTGCGGGGTTTGACAATAGAGCTTTCCTCTTTAACCATTCGGGTCCATGGAATCGAGGTAGGTATAAAACTGACTGACGATATGGAACTGGCGCTCGCAGTGGAGAAAGTCACAATCAAACTCTTCAGAAGTATTGCAGTTGGAGACGTTTATGGTATGCTGAAGGGTGGTCAGTATGAAATGCAATTTGGCGATTTGGCTGAGAGATCGGAAGACGCAGATGGTGATGCTGTACTGAATACGGATACTCCACTTCTTCGCGCTGCTAGTGCTAAAGTCGATGAAAGTGCTCCACCAATCGTGCAGAAAATGCGGGACGAGATGACCCAAGGCCAAGCTCCGAAGGATTCTTCGGCCAAAACGGCTGCCAAGTCCATGACAAAACTCTCGCCTGATAATGAAAAGGCGCGCAAACAGTACAAGGAAACTATCGACTGGATCAAGGAGAGCAATTGTATCATGGAATGTAGAAAGTACATAATGAATCTGTCATCAAACCATAAGGGCAAGTTTGAGTTTGACGACGATATCGACGATGAAGAGACTCCCGATTCAAAGGAAATTCGAGCAGCCATCTGTTCTAAGCTACATACCAAGCCATCGATTGCACACCCTCCTCGTCGTTCGATACGAGTTACAACTTTACAGAACCTTTCTCCTCCGTATGTTCGAAACTTTTTGCACCGCTTACCTTTGCTGCTTAGAGTGCTGCTCAACCCGATATCTTATTTCCATCCGGTTGAGATCCAATCAATCACAGCGGCAGCTTCAGGCAAGTGGCTCCGGCATATGCTAGATCAAGAGATTTTCAAGCAATATGGAGATAGTAATGCTGAAGTGAGAAGACTGCATAAGAAGATCACTGACTGGATCGAAGAAGCGAACTTTGCGCTTGAGTTAGAGTCAATCAAAGGTTTGGCTCAAGTTCCAATTTTGTCGGCATTCGACATCATTACCTACCTCGGATTTGAGGATGTGATGGTCTATCGTACATTGCCGAAAGACCTTGATATGAAACAAATTGTGCGGCTAGGGGGTGCTGATGCAACGTTTACCTTGCCTTCTTTCCTGCTGCCACATCACGAGCATCTCTTGCCTGCCAAGGCAGGTAAGAAAGAGAAGGAACATTTGGCTGAGGAAGTCGAGAATGCAGATGGAAAACCGAAAGCAGTACGTGCCAAGAGTGAATTGGCACAAGCGGAAAAGGACGAGTGCAATGTCCGGATGGGCCTTCATGTCCGACTTCCGGCAATCCTGGACCAGGAACTCCTGAATTTCGTTGCTGCGCTAGTGAAAGCAACCAAAGTCGTAGAGATGGCTAAAGAACCAGGATTCCTGGACCGTGAAATACACAACATTAAGGATCTTAGTCATTCCATCAATAAGGGGATGAAAGATGGCATGAAAAAGGCGGTCGTAGAAGGCATCGTGAATGATCGTAAGTCTCGTGGTATCTTGAGAGATATGCAGCTGACGACGTCGCAGAATGGATTGCCAAGATGGTCGGAAAGGTGACAAAGTTGTTGGAAACAGCATTAGGGTGTGTCTTGCTTCGAGTGAGCCAGCGAATGTATGACTAACGTTTTTTCATTAGGGATCTCGGGTACACTGGCTTCTTGCCGATCTCGCTGGAGCCGTATCGACCGCCTCGAGGCAGCAAAGAGGCAGACAACAAATTATTGCCATAATATCATATTTCTCAAAGAGCTTTTTGTACCTCACATGGCCGAATCAATCATTATCTTTTCGGTTTTATATTTGCGAGACATTGAAAAGCCATATACAGCTTCAGGGATTAGAAGTAGTGGTGATTCTTACGTCCGTGCTCTTGTGCTCGTTGTACGAGTAGAGCATTCTGTGCAACAGGATGGAGCATACTGATGGAGTTCGCCTTAAAAGTACAAATTGTGGAAAAGCAAACCTAAATCTCCTAATACTATCTGTTTGTAGATTATGTTGCATGATCTTTGCTCATCAATGCTTCAATAAATGCTATGAAATGTCTAGCCTACTAGCTCAGTCTTTCGTTTTGCTTGTGACGATGGAATTTGTCGATCCTCTTTGTTGGAGTTGGGTCAACATGATGCGACAACCAGTCGCGATAATGATAAGACTCGTTGCGCCAGAATCGATGACCCACCCATGTATCATTCGCCTCAGAGTTTAGAGCTTTAGTGTAATCATTCGTCACAATTGTTTTTAGCCCGGCTATTTTCCTAGAAACAACCATCTCTCAACTAGCCTCCTACAGAGGAATGTTTAAAGAGACAATGCAGACAAAGAAGTCACACGTGTTGACCTAAGTTCAAGAGCTCACGTGTGTAATATTGGTGGCAGGGAAGTTGCTCGAGAAGTGTAGGAGTGATGAAACAGGAGTGACAAGCAAATCTGTATCGAGGGGCCTGTCTGAAAACCTAGCTCACTCACCTCATCGGGGGACAGCCTTTCCGCACAACCAGACCACTGCAGCGATGGGAGAGGCAATCTTACGTGCTCCTAATCATTCCTTTACACGCTACAAAGTTTGATTCTTGCTCTATAGTGCCACCGAGATCTGTACTACCAGTCGAATTCTTCAGTATACAAGAAGAGATCTTTTGAAGTCTGCGCCAACTCTTTCGAGACTGCACTTTTCACACCTAATATCAAGCGCTGTGGTCCGCAAACACCGACTGCTAAGCGTTCAGTAACCGCCAACGCTTCTTGCAAGACTTGATCCACGGACATCCTCTGCTTAGCGATTTGGATTGTCGTGATGGTACATTGTTTCAGTTCGCACCCGACGTTACTTTTCTCGAAAGAATCCTGGTGCTTCTCTTGATCACTTTCCGACACACTTATCGAGTTTATCGAGCTCCTGCTAGATTCTGCACCAGTAAAGGCTAGTGTTACCTTCAAAACCACGGGTGATCCTGATGTCTCGTGTTTAGATTGTATATTGCGTAGTTCGCTTTGGAAGTACTCAAACATAGATGCCGTATTGGTGGACCACGCGAAGGTAACGGACTGGACTGAGCCGTTCTGTTCCAGGAGCGATCGTAGCACAGGAAGTACAAAGGTGATTCCCACACCACCGCCAATGAGCAAAACGTTCAGGTACATTGATAGTCGAGTCATTTTAGAAGAACCGTATGGACCATCGACCAAGCATCGAATCGTGCCTACCGGGCGCTTGTGTAATGCTTGGGTGAATCCACGTTGTTTCTTGATGATGAATTTGATATTACCATCTGCAGGAATCGAGCAGATTGTGAATGGATGGCGTTGATGCGCGGTCTTGAAGGAGGGCACGTTCAGAAATGCATGAGAACCTGGTAACCAATGTCTCATTGGCCCGAAAGCTGGACGAGGAATGATGACGGCTACCAAGTCCTCATTAATGTTTACTAATTCTGCTCTCGAGTACGGATTCGTTAGCAGTACTCGAGCAATTCGGAGAAACTGATCGGCAACGATGACTCCAGCGGAGGCTTTGACATAAACTGTAGTCTTGTCATCATGCAAATGCGCAAAAACCAGTACAAGAATCGTAAAGATCCAGTGCAGCATATAGAAGATCTCATAACCTTTTCTACGCGCCATCGATATGGAACTTACTACAAGCAGTAACATGGCAGCAAGTCCAAGCATGCCATAGACATTGCTCATCTTTGTCAGCTTCACTAAAACGTTCGTCTTGGCATAGGCTATGGTGTATACCAGCATGTGCACTACTACGGACGCGACGACTGTTCGTCCAGTCCATCGGTGGCTGAATGGTCAGTAATCTGCCAAGTAAGATGTTAAGATAACGTACAGAATGTTCATTTTTTCGTGAGAGGATCCCACAAGCAGAGCAATCGGAGAATTCTTCATCGACAGAAAGAACAGCGGTGGTAGTGCCGCAGTAGCCACCATTCCACTACGCGCACCAATTATCTTGAGGGCGACATTCAGTGATTGTACCAAAAACGCAGTTGTAAAAAACGCAAGAACAAACATCCACAACAGGATTATCGGAGCATATACCCGGGCATGAATGATTGGAACCTTGAATGACCACAACCTGAACCTGTTGACAATGTTGATGGGTTTCTGTAACCAGGATTTCGTCTTGGACTTTCTGGAGACTCTAGCGCGGATCTCGGAAATGACATATAGCAAGGTAAAGAATCCAACGATTGCCGCAAAGAAGTACTCTGTATTGTGGGCCCAATGCTTGTGTCTCAACTGAAGAACATATTAGTCATTCTCCTTGGTCCTTGTCAAGACAACTTGCATTCACTAATTTCTTTAGAGCAAGCGTTTTCACTTTGGCCGTCTCTTGTGTATTGCTTAATGCATGTCCTGGAGGATTCATGGGAGCTTGGTGATGACTAGCGAGCGAGAATCTTGAATGCTATCAGCTTATGTAGCTTTTGTGAAATCGTACGAGAGCAGAAAGACCTTCAACCGGACTGGATCTTCAAGACATCTGCGCGAGGTTCACATGGCAAGCAATGCAATACAACTGATGTGTAGAACTGATAGCATTTCTCGCTCTGCCTCTTTACAGCCCCGAAGCGGCGTTATCATTCCACTAATTTCCGAGTGGGGCATGAAAAATCCAATACACGCGTCTCAGCTACTGCAAGCATAATTGGAGTCCTTTTGGTAAGCATTTGCAGCATGCCAAGTACTATCGTTGAGTCTTCGAACCTCCTAACATGCAGCTCAAGCATATTGTGAAAGAATTTTGAACGTTGTGTGGCCAGCTGCATGGGAAGGTGGTACAGTGTGGCTGGCAATAAGTTCCACAATGGGTCTTATGAGAAAATTTGGTCAAGTGTGGACAACGATCGATTCATTTTCATCCTTGATTTTCATCCATGGCCAAGGTGTCTTTCGATTGGCAATTTCAGAGAACAAGCCTCTGAACCATAACTGCCTAATCTGTAGATGGCAGCGGCCCAAGATACCCGCTAACTACGAAATCGCGTGCAGAGATCATCTTATCAGATGCACCTACAATCTCCGCCACATTGAATTTGTCTGAGATTTGGTTGCCACATGATAAAATTGGTTGAAGGTTCTGTAGCCTCGTGCCTCTACGTGGCGGTGCGACGACAAACCCAGACTATAGCCGAGTCGAGCTTCATAATGGCACTCGCAAGTCCCGTGCGCAGATCGGATAGACAGTACTTGCCTGCTCTTATCACAGATCCAGGAAGAGACTGACTTAGTACAAACGTACTTACTGAGATCCCAGCAGTATGTGCAAACAACTTCACCCAACAATGTCTTCTTCAGAACCAGGAGACACAGCATGCAACAATTGACCTGTATCGATCACTATTCTAGTCATACCCTCTAGACATGTGCATTGCTCTTTTGAACTCTCTAGGAATACGAGGTTACCCGAGCTGTTACGGGAGGCTCCTTTGTAGTGGAAGCTTGGAATGTTTTTGAGAGTGAGTGTGTAAACCCTTTGACGACGCTGTTTTCCTTTTTGGATCTGATTGATTGTATTGACTGGCTAACTATTATGCCTATTTCTTATATCTGTTTTCTAGAAGTTGACACGTCACGACTTGTCCGGAAGAATATAATCATGTGACCATACGGTTATGTGATCAATCACGTGGAACGTTCTATATTCTAACAAACTCTTATATAGATCCATCACAAGGGGTTTTTATTGTCAACGTCTCGTCATGATGAATGGTGCTCAAATCACTTTTTTGGAAAGTGCTTGTCGTGCAAAACTTCTCTTTCCTGAACCAGAACAATCAAGTGATATATTAGTGGCTGCTATATGCACGCATAGATGCACGGCGCGAAGATGCGTCCAGCTCTATCTCAAATAACGGAAAAGTCAGGAACATTCACATACACCATTTGCGTTTGGTGGAAGTTGGCTTTTGGTGTTAAAAAAGTGGCAGCTATCGGGTCAAAGTCTGGTTGGTCCTGTTTATTTCTCGTCGAGTAGATTTGCCTTGTACGAATCCTTCAAAGTTGTAGACGAGCCATTTGCCTTGATTTAGTGGGCTGTATCCGGAATGGCAGGGTAAGCTTCTATGGAATACACTTCCTATACATTTAGACATGGTATAACCCTAGGCTTCCTTCTGATTACCGTTGCTGGAGATGCATTTTATATCTATCGCTGAAGAGCAGAATTCGGCAAAGGGAACGGCCAGAATTCGGAATCAGCCACTATTGCTGGGATGACAGAGCGACGTGCATACTGTAAGTACTGCGTCATAAGATATCTAGCTCAGGAGATCATTGTAATTCCCGGCTTAAACAACCATGGCCAATGCTTGAAAAGTATAGAAGCGCTCAAAAGGCTTACTCGAGTAGAGAATTTGAGTCTAAGCCCAATCCTCACATATGATCTAGCCGCACATGTTTATAAAAAAAATCAATGGCTCGCTGGTCGCGTGGCAGGATATACGCGGCCAGATGGTGGCGGCCATGGCAGTGGAGCATCCGGTGGAGTTCCCCCTGCGATGCAGCAATCCACGAGGTCGCCCATCCGGCTCGGCGACTGTTTTGATCTTGAAATTGTCCTGGGCACACGAACGAACGACCGAGGACAGAAATAGTGACTCTGAAGAAGAACGCTTCCGCACGGATCGTGATCACTCACGTAAAGTCATCAATCTAAGCGAGTTTTACACAAGTTGACACCTCGCACTTTCGAGGTGAAATTTACCTTGGCTCGCTTACGATCTTCTGCCTGCAACTATTACGAACGTTGCTTACAGGTGTGTGCGGAATACAGTTTTGCCATCCTTGGCAGATCCACCTGCAGGGAGGCTTACAGGACGTCAGCAGTGCTGCGCCGGCCAATGAAAAGGGGCAGGAGAAAATCAGGCAACGGCTTATTTTAAGTGGCTACCTAAAATATCTACATAACAGCCCTGGGCTCAATAACATCAAAGCGCCTTTGAACAGCCATGTGTGAAGTGACTTCAAGACTTCCAGGCATTACGGCTGCTGCCACGAGATGGCCTGTCACCGGATCGATGACGGCCTGTGTTGTGCCTCTCTAGACCAGGTTGCCATCTGGTCAAGGTAAATAAACTTTCCCTTTTTTTCTCTCTGCCTTTGACTCTCTCCATCGTCCGAACGTACCCCATACTTCGAGCGAAGTAGGTGTCCAGGCTTACAACAAGCTTTCCAGTCTAGACCACAGCTGCGTCACTGGTACGTATGTCTGCATAAAGAGTACAGCTGCTGTCTTGAAAACCCGCAACAGCTACGATGCACGTTCGACGGCTTGATGTTTATGAGTCGGGACTGACTGAACGCGAACAAAACACCGATGTCTTCCCTCGAAACCCAGCCTTGGATTTATTTGTCTCCTCCAGAAAATTAAACAAAACTGATTTCATTGGGGCGCAGTTGTGGACCAAGTCGCATTTCACAGCAGTAGATGTCATTCGATCTGCTACAAATAGCTTCAATCAAAGAGCATGCTACTTGGCGAGAGAGATTGAGTCTCATATTGACCTTTCCACAGACTGTTTTGTGCAAAGAGAGGAAAATACCAACAAAAAACGAAAGCGAAATGTCGAACGTGCACCTAAGATGGTTTTTGATTATCTTGTTGACGAATACATGACTCTGATTACCGGCTCACTCACTACCATCATAGAGAGAGCCTCGCAAAATATGCTGGTTGACGCTGTCGAGGCGATTCTTGCCTTTCTCAGTTTTGTGGACACAGTCAAACTGAGCCTTGTGCAGCCTCTTTTGCTAACATATCCGTTCAGTGATCATGTTCGAATTCAGCATGAGGTCAATGGGATCACAGCCTCTTTCCACTGTCTACTCGGGCATAGTGTTCCTTCTGTTTTATTGTTCTCCAATTCGTCCACGGTGACTGCATTGGAGAGTTTGATGACCGCGGATGATCTAAGGCGTACCTTTCACTGCTACTGGTTCTGCTTGAAACAAAACACGGAGCAATTTGAACGGGCCATATCGGACAGTGTAGAATTGTCCATAAAGTCTAGGAAGGAATACTCAAGTCTCCTCAAATCAGCTATACAATGTATGGCAGTCGAAGAAGTGAGACTGTCATCGATTTCGATCACCTTGCCAGAACATTGTGTCTACGATCAAATGGACCTTCCCGACCTACAGTATAGTTCTTCTAGCACAAGTGCCTCCCTCAACGACCTGTCTCCAAGATGCCATGCCTCGTCCCTTCCGAGTTTGCATGACATGCCTCTTCCTATTCCTTTATCGACAGTCTGCTTTTCACTACAGGGACAGGAAGCATCAGTCAATTTAAAAACAATTGCACATGAACAGGAACAAAGAAGTCACATACGAAAACCAGATCGGTGGAGTTTGTCAAGCAATCCCTGGGCGCAAATGTTTTGTCGCGAGGCTAATCGTTTCGGCTGATGCGTTGTAACTATATACATGTAAATATCACTTCAAATGTACATATTTCATCAACATGGCATACCGATCACGAGCTTCAACCTCGTTTGAGAATCTCCCTACACACTCGACATGATACAGCGGAATTATGTAACGAATGGTTTTCGCGTGCTCCCTACCTCTGATTGCGACCATCAGCATGTCTCATACATTCAAGTCGATGGCAAGACTGAAGCGAGCTGATCTACGTTTCGGGGTCACGTTTATCTCGTATACTGCGGGAGCCGCCTTGCTGCTTCTCTACACAAGACATCCTCAAGATGACACGAATGATGTGATAGCAAAGATTGTTATTTAGATGAGCATGCTAGATAGACCCAATGGCTACCAAAGCAGAGTGCCTCGTTCTGTCCTCTACTGCGCATGTCTCCAAGTTATGTAAGACGGCGTTCATTGATTATGGGTATGGGAGCATACCTAGTTATGTATGCCAGTCGCGGCTGGAACAACCACGCACGCAACATGTGCCTAGCCCTGACCACTCTATCCACAACAACGAGAAGACTGTAGTTTTGCTCACTAATGAACTGTATGTCATGCCAGTCGCAGGTCGCGAGCAAATTGTTTTTCTAGCATCGAAGTGCTGGGAGAAGAATCATAATGTTTGAGACTGTATTCTTACAAATGTGCATACCGTTGCTCCTTTACACCCGATAGTTGGGATTCCACTTTGTATGGATGCGACGAAGTTTGCGTGCTTTGCAGATTATTGAAATGGCGGCTCCTTTTTCAGGGCACGCAGGCTTTACCCGAGGATAGCAGCTGCTCAGGGGACATGATTTTATAAGGATGCAATCATGCTCTTTCCTTCTCTCAGGGATTCGTCTGACACCAGTACCAGATTGATATACAGACCTCTCAAGAAATACTCGCTTTATGACAGAAGACAACATGACCACATTCAAAGGATCCCATATCATCATTGGTCTCTTCGGTTTGCCTGGAGCAGGGAAATCTCATTTGTTGGGAGAGCTGAGACAAAATCTTGATAACAAGGAAAAGTACAGCTTTTATGAGGGCTCCGAAATCATTGCGTCACTTGTGCCAGGCGGTCTTGTCCGTTTCAAGACGATGGACGGCGAGGACAGACGCAAAGTGAGAAGAAAAGCGATCGACCAAATCCATCACGATACCATTCAAAAGGACACCATTGCTATTGTCACAGGGCACTACATGTTCTGGAATGAGTCTGGTGGCGAACACGACATCGCATTCACTGATCGTGATGCGGCCGTATATACTCATGTCGTGTATCTCCGCACTGATGCCCATCTTATCGCCTTGCGGCGTGCCAACGATCGGCAAAGAGCTCGGCCTCATCTTTCCGCCGACGCCTTGCAGGCATGGCAAAATGAGGAGGAGACTCAATTACAAGGGTTGTGTGGAAAGAACGGCATCTCATTCACCGTATTGTCATCCGGAGCGCAAATGATCTCTCATTTGACCCGCATCGTCCCACCGTGTACAGAAGAGAACCCGCAGGCGATCTCTGATCTTGCGAATCACGGGAGCACAAAGGTGATTCATGCAACGGCGAAAGGTGTTGCTAAGCTACTCATGACAGCGATGCGTGATGCTCATAATTGTGGTCCTGAGCTTAGGAAGATACATCAGCAGGTTGGTTGGTATCTTGGATCAGAGTATGTGACTGACATCTTGGGTCTCGAAGAGTTTGCCATAAAGCACGTTCAAGGCCACGATGTCAAAGGTCACAGATTGTGCAAAGAGTCGTGTACTGCTATCGTTGCAATCATGCGTGCCGGCTTGCCCATGGCACTAGGTGTGAATGAAGTGTTTCCGCTTGCACGGCTCATCCTAGCAGACTCTGCTGAGCACGTCACTGAAGCCGACTTGCAAGACATACAACACATTCTACTTGTGGATTCCGTGGTCAATAGTGGTAAAACCATCATGGAATTTGTGGATCGCGTTTCTCAATCTCCTTTGTCCATCAAGATTGTAATCATCGCAGGGGTAACACAGTCAAAAGTTATTCAAAGTAGTGGTGTTCTTGGCGGCGCGAAACAAGGCCTGACGTTGGTGACGTTGCGAGTCTCGGAGAATCAGTATACTGGTCAAGCTGCAACTGACACGGGCAATCGGCTCTATAATACTACTCACTTGCTATAGTCGTGCACGATATCGATAGAGATTACAACTTACTCAAATTCTCCTTTGTAATTTTCTGTTTTAATTGATTGGTGAGCACTTGAGGCGTTCATGCTCCTATGTGCCACAATAATCGTACCATGATACAACGATGAAGGTTGGTGGCATGGGGCCACGCACAAGTAGGGCCAGCAGTCTGTGGCAAACAAAGGGAAGTGCAACAAGAAGAGGAGTGCTAGCGGACAAAAGCTTGGTAAATTGAGATTGACCGACTCTGCAAAAGCTAGATTATAAGCATGCATGTCTGAGATTAATGTGATGTAAAGTGGAGCAAGAACTGGATAATCCCACTATGCCTGACAAGCATGCAGAACAACGATACCTAGGTAATCACAGTGGTGTCAACACTTCTGACAACACATGAGTGTGTCGTTGGCAGTACTGCCACGCATGTCTCATGGTACGCCGAAACGTTCTCACAGGTTTCTGTGACGACGGGCTTGCGACGTCCGCCATTGTGGAGATCGTAGAATCCCATGGTGAAGAACTCTTCGTACGGATCAGCCGTACCATAGAACCATCCCTTGAATCTGTATGAACAGTGGTTTCGTCCAACGACTTTGCAGAACAAACGTGTGAATGAAGCCGAATATCGGTAAGGATTGTAACTAATGTTTAGAGTCTTATCCTCCTCAGGAAACGTATCAATGTTTAATTCGTCATCGAGAAAGACGATTCGTTGGTTTGCGCCATAGTATGCGGACCACCTGAATGTAATTTCCCGTTGGGTCGAGTCCAGTATGCATTGATAAGTCAACTTTACAGACAATCGACGAATGGCAGAGTAGCGCTTTTGGAGTCGGTTAGAATGGGCCGCCTCGACCTTAACTTCCGCTGGCACTAATGTAGCGGGGTCCATCTGAGTTGCTGAGATGACCTTCGAGGAGGGACCTCGAAATGCTGCATAGTCTGCAGGCAAATTGTTGAGATCGAATTTCAAGATCTGTCCATCTTTAGTGCTTTCTGAAATGTCACTAGACAGTACACTCGTTCTTTTCATGGGAATCGCAGCAAGCGTTACCCACGAGAGAGCATTGAGATAGAGGATACTTCTGAAAAGGCTCTTCAGTGATAAACATTGGACCATATTCTGATATTCTGCTTACGATCAGTCCACTGGTTCTGCAGCTCGCCTTGTGTCTCTTTTGAATGCAGAGGACGGGAATTTATGTGACTTATGTGCACTCATGACCAGATATGGCGAGACACGGCGTGGCGTGAAGAGACTTGTGTGTCGTCACGCTTGTCGGACAGGAGCAAAAACGAGTCAAGTTGTTTCGGAGATAAGAGAACTCGAACGCAGCATGATTGATAGCATGCCCAACGATGTACAGCCCTGCCTGATTAATTTCGGACCCTCATACATTCTTCGGGTAGACCGATACATGCACACTGCCTCTACGCTTGCCGGTAGCATAAGACTGACGGATCCTGCTTGGCACGAGTCCAGATAGCAGCTGAAAGACGCAAGCAAGCACAAATATAAGCAGTGCTTGATGACTGATTAGATGAGCGTGTCAGGTGTCCTTAACCTCTACGAAAGTAGAGCCCCTCGTAAAATTGTGCCATACTATGTACGTTGTAGCGATGTCTGAGATAACCATAAATTGACCACGAAACTCGGAAACATGTCCAGTACAGTACAATTTCGTCTACCATGCACAAGAAGTTGAGACCACATCTTACCAAGTGACGTGAATGTTTCATTTGAGAATAAGACATTTGTCCCATTCGCAGGTGATGCTGACAGGCCTAGACCATGTAATCTTGAAGTACACAAATTAGTCCTGCTCCTTGTTGACCTGGAAAATAGGATAGAAATCCAGCATCGGTTTTCATACTAGAACAGAGAACACGCACCTTCGCACATTAACCGGTCGGAGAATACTGGTTTTTCTTGTCAACAAATGTTTCGATCTATATGAAGACTGAAATAATAGAGATGCGCTATAGAAAGAGCTGCACATCAGCAAGACGACGTGGTCGACTGCGATCGCCAGAGGTTTGCTCTTCGATTTCGTGCAGCTATCACGTCATGTGAAAGGAGAAACCGAGAAACCGAACTTGTCCTTAATCTGATTCGGTCAAAGAGATACCGTGCTAATATATACAGCTGGCCTACGTAGTTGAGATATTTCAATCGCAGCGCCTGCACTCGCATTATGAGATTTTGCACTCGCATTATGAGACTATAGGAAACACCGCGGTAGCGACGACTATGTTTCATGGCAATAGTGGCCAGAATCGCCGCAGCTTCCGCCCGATTGAGACGAATAGAGACGAATCGATCCCATTTCTTCTAGCGACTTGCTTTAGTTTTTCGTCCTTTGCCGGATTCACCACTTCACTAACGGTAGTCTTTGTGCCACCACACAAATATCCTACCCTTCTGTAAAAGGCCCATCGAGAAGTATATTTGGCAAACATGTAGGCATACACAATAGTGTTGCTCCTGAGCGACGGCGCCTTTCGAACAGGATATCCATCTCGAATAGCACGGTGCATAGAGAACACCACATCTGCAGTCTCACTCAGGCGAGCAAGTCTGGTGTTTGCGAGCCGTCGTTCCAGCATTTCGCCCTTTATTTGACTACGATGCCATGAAGCCGGTGTCTGTCGTGCCAGGTCTAACATGTTGAACCATCTCACGAAGACCATTTTCAGGCACAAGTAGAAACCTGTATATAGTCGCTAGATTTCCAATAAGCAGCATCATGTGGCCAGACTTCGAGCAGAGCTCCTTTCTCGAATCATGAATTCCAGGCTGGTATGAGTACAAGTGGAATGTAAGCACACGAGGGTGTAACGCTGAACCACATGCCATATTTGCACCAGACCCATCTAGCCGAGCTTGTTCATGCATATGTCAACCACGCCGCATATACGCAACATCAGCACACTCTGCAAGGCCGAAGTGCGCAACTATCGTGGCAAATACTCGAAGTCGCTCACTTGTTGTTCTGCAAGCAACAACAATAATGACTACGCTTCATACTTGAGTAGATCGCGTGAACCGTTACTGAAGCAGCCAAGATGTCTGATTATGCCCGAATTTGCCTAAAAACGGCAAAGGTGAAGAGAAACATTTGCTGCATGTGACAATGCAGCAACAAATTCCTTGTTGTTTCATGTGGTCAACACACGTTGGCTTCAACAACCCCTGAAAAGGAAGAAGAGATCTCATATATTAGATGCCCCTGCGTTCCATCGTGCGATTGAGACAGCGATAGACTCGACATGGCGATTCTTGCTGCGTTCAATGCTCTCTACCTTTTCTTCTTTTTGTGCAAGGCTGCTATTGGGTCACCTACTGCAGCTGTAGTGACAGAACTCGTTCCCCCAGTCCCTGTCAAGGATTTGCCCACACTCGACATGTATCCAACGCTGGAATTCGACAAGACATACACTCGGGAAGAGATAGATGCCATTGCTGTTGCGCATCAGCATGGTCTCGAGCAGAAATCAGATGCTGCCGCCCATACACTTGAGAAACGCCTCAGTGTTCAACGAGTCTTATCTGTCGAGTACAGTTACCACTGCACGCATTCTGGATGGACAAAGAGAACTTTTAAGTGGGGTGCAGCTTACTCTGCCAATAAACATGAAATGGTTTATGAGCGCATGACCAACATTGATAAATGGGGCGAAGAGTACTTTAATGGAGATGTCGATCCAGTAATTTTCCGCAACTCCTTTGAACACACGGTGTGCAAACAAGTTGGCAATTTCTATTGTGCATACAATTTCGATGGGCACTTTATGGGATATGCCGATTGGTATGAAGATTATATCAGCATGACTTTCAGACGAGAAGATGCCCCAGTCGGCTCTCGACCCAAAGTAACTGAAGTGTGCCAGTCGATTCAAGCACACTCCAACACCTGTGGAGCGACCCCGATACAGACTTCGACGTGTACGATTTTCAGTACAGAGGTGACTGTGATCAATTAGAAACTTATGGAGATCTGGTTATCGTCTGTAGAACAGTACGTGGATAAGCTTTTCAAGTAATATGAATTCTATTGTGATTCAGTCCTCAACAAACTCTGTGATCTTGCAATGACAATCAAATGACTGCCAAGCAGCGCCTTGTTTATTCGTTCGTCTGTTATGGAAGCGGCATCGCAGACAGCGGCTGACCCGAGGATAGGTAAAGTTCAGGGTTCATATATTCATATCCCTCGTTCAGGAGAATTCTTTGAATGCTCTGGCTGCATTCTCTTTGTAAGGAAGTCCTCTTTCTGTACGATACGACGACAATGCAGCTAATGATGGTAATGACGTATATGGTGTTGCTCTTTGGTGTATCTGCCAGTCCATCACATGCAAGGCCAGATTTCAGTAACGTGCCAGAACTCGAGGTTCATCCTGAAATCAACGCTATCGAGAACAATCCTTTCTCCGCACAAGAAGTGGTTGTGAAAACTGTGTTGGGCAACAACCGTTTGGACAATATTGAGCTCAAGGGTGACGACCAGTCTCTCCAGATCATTGACGAACGAGACCTCCGAGTCGTATACTACTTCCGATGTCCATTTCTTGGCCAAATGTATAAAAGGACATTCAAATGGGGAGCCAAATACGTTCCATCGGCAGGTGAAATGCAGTACGTCAAGTACATACACATTGACGACTTTGGGCCAAATAGAGACGTGGTTGATAACGAGCACAATCCAGGAACGTATCGCCATGCCTGGTACCATATCGCATGTTTTCACATCAGAGATCATTTCTGCACCTATCGATTCCAGGGTCACTTTACTGGCTACTTTCAATTAGATGGAAGCTTCATTACAATGTCTTTTTTCCGTCACGGTGACGAGCCAGGCAGAAACCCGTTCGTCACAGAAACCTGTATTCCAGACTCACCAAACTCTGAAATGTGTTCGGCCATCCTGCCTATCACTACTTTTTGCTGGGTGCCAGAAACTGCAGTCACAGTCACTCGATAAGGGGAAGATTCGTTCGTAGCAGTAGATTCGTGATCCACTCGGCTCATGGGTAGCTGCAATAGTATGGCAGAATATATTTTACACGAACCCTTGCGTCTAGTGAACAGCATACGCCTTGGTCACAATGCGTGGAGCTAATCACGTCCAAAAGTTGTCAGCTTAAGTGCGTCTGCTTCGCCGCGTTTTTCTAGCAATTTTGGGATACTGTCCTGTGAGGTCACCTACCATTGAAGCGATACATATACCCCCGCACTTATACAGTCACAAATCACGGACTCATTCTTGGTTTCAACCTTTACAGATCTCAGACCGCTATTTCACTGACTTATCGTGTGATCCATGAACGCCACCTATCTGCTGTGGTGTCTGTGAAAGAAAGATTCGGGGTAATGTCTCCGTTTTCGGCATGTCATGATTTAGAGGAAGTTATCCATCTGTCACGAAAGCAGTCCGTTGGTCCAATCAGTCATGAGTAGACAGAACAGTTGATCCGTTGAACTCGCCACTCAAAGTAGTGGACGATGTTATTTGGTAGTCCTCGGGCATAGCACCACATGTTGTTTACCTAGCCCAAGAAATGTTGGCACCGAACCGGTAAACAATGTCAGGAACAAACTTTGCCCCTTGAAGCAAAGAATTCACTTGTGCTAGTGACCATCCATTGCTGATCGACAGGTAGTAAGCAAGAAAAGATGCAGATAGTGCACAAACTTGGTTTCCTCTGGTTTCTTGCTACTTCGGGCATCATAGCTAATGCTGTCCCAGGCGCGACTGAGATCACAACTTCTCTGCCGCCTTCAGGGTCAAGGACTAGGTTTCTTGACTTTGACGATTACCCAATTCTGACTCTTGAAAAAGAGTACACTCGGGCTGAAATCGAAGCTCTCATGGAAGCGCATAGGGCATCGCGGGCGCAACAAAGAATGACTGAACAAGGCTTCGAGAAGAGCGAGAAGTCCACGGTACTTCTCAAACGAGCCAGTCCAGAACGCGTCATCAAGGTCGATTATCAGATCGATTGTCCTGCTCTACCGACACGCGCAGAAAGAAGTTTCAAGTGGGGTGCTAAGTACAGTCGCGAGCTCGGAAAAGTGCTTTATGAGCCTTATCTGCACATCGACGACTTTGGTCCAAACAGGGAGGTCCTTGATAAGAGCCATGATCCTGGCACTTATCGTTACGAGTGGTCTTCCGTGGTCTGTCTTTTGCTTGAAGGGCAATTCTGTACTTATCGCTTCAGAGGTCATTTCTCCGGCGATTTTGCATTGAACGAATCATGGTTCAACATGAAATTCTGGGTGATTGGGGAGCATCCTGGCAGGGATCCTATTGTTACAGAGACTTGTGTGCCGGCGAGTCCACGAACCAACATTTGTTCTGCAGTGCTTCCTATGACACACATGTGTTCAATTCATGCGACCGTAGTCACTCACATCAATTGAGCGCGTGAGGATGATTGGCATGACATCCTTGAGCGGGTAAGATATCTTGGCAATACGTAGTACACTTAGTCACACTCAACCACCCTATGACATAACCATAAGCAACCTTCTCAGTCTTGACTTAGTCATTCATTGGCCTAGTAAGATTTACTACACCCAGTGTGGACGTGTGTTTGTGCCAGTGGCCATGAATGAGAAGGAAGTGCACTTGGTAGACAGAAAATGCGGCCACCCCTTTGGGGCGCAGCACAGTGGCGCACCAAGCTTGTCTCGAACGAAGATATAAGCTTTCCTCGTTCTCGATTCTGCCTCAGGACGCTTGCACCACAGTTCGCACAGAAGCTTGTAGTTTCCAAACGTCTGATTCTATCTTTACCTCGATCTGTCTTTGGTCTTCTATCATTCCTCACAAATTATGCCTTTTCAGTATAGACATAAAGTCCATCGAACAACACTGATTCCTCGATGCGTCTATCTCATGCGCAGCGGAAAGCGAATTTGGATATCATTTGGAAACGGTCGCGTATGAATTTCTCCTGTCTTGGTTGCACAAATCATGAAAGCTGACAAAAACACAGTTGACATACAACAATTAGGATCTATGTACACGACGACCTTCTTGTAAAATATCGGCTGCGACGTATTTCTGCCCGGGGACAAGATGCGAAACAACTGTAACGGCAATTGCACTGGATCTTATCAGAATTTCGTGTTGATACATGCTATGACGAACGATTGAGCAAATCATGACGAGGCTTTTGGTCTCGCTGGTCAATGTGGTGACTTAGACGAGCAAGACGCACTGAATTCGGTCGTAAAGACATCCTCGATTGAGGCCAGGCAGCTTATAAAAAGACTGAAGCTTAGAAAGGAGTACAAAGGGATTTGCAGCCACGTGAAGGCTGCCAGCCTGCCAAGGAGAAATAAACTCCACCATAATTGAATGCAGTCTACAACAAAGACAGGCACTTTGTCCAGACATCTCTCCCTGTTCTCACAAAATAACCCTCCCTATAGACAAAAGCCTTGTGTCTTGCTTTGCCACCGCGTTGCGAATACAGTGACGCGTTTTCTCACGTACTTGACACGCACAGACACGAAGACCAAAGCGGCTCTCCCCGTGTCAAGAAATCATCACAAACGTATTTCTGGACGGTGAGGAGACTCCCTCCCTCTTGAATGTCCCATATGCAGTTCACAGATGTCCGTAAAGCGCCAACACCCCCTTCGATGAACGGTCCACTCAGCAAAAGTGCTATATCTTTGCCAACAAGTAATCCTAGCAGCCATGGATTCGGTGGTTTGAATGCCGTGGTCAAGCAAGGTTGGGCGAGTGTGAAAGAAGACGGTATAAAATCTTGGATCTGGTAAGATTGATAGAGATTCCAGTTTTCACCACAGGCTAAGTCATACAGGACGAAGAAATACCTAGTCCTCAAGGAAGGCACGTTGAACATGATGAAGAACGAATTCAGTGCTAGTATATCGTCTCAGATCCCATTGAGAGAGGTCACGAATGTACAGAGGATGGAGACCAAAGGCTTTTGTTTCGAAATTATACGAGAAATGAGCGGCAGTTCGACCAGCAAGTCCTACTTTGTCTCTTTGAAAAGTGACTCGGAATTGTACGCTTGGATGGTAAATATTTCCTCCCATCTGCGAAAAGCATGATCTGATAATGGTAGGACGAAATCTATAACCGGTGCCCGTTAATGGGCGTTTCGAACCCTACAAATTTCTCTCATAAAGTACATGTTGGCTTTGATCCTGCGTCCGGTGGCTTTACAGGCTTACCAGAAGAATGGTCAAAGTTATTGAAGACCTCTGCCATCACAAGGGAGGACTATGCTAAGAATCCTCAAGCTGTTATCGAAGTTCTCGGGTTTTATTCCGATATTCGTAAGCAGGAGGAGAAAGAAGCATCCTACAAAGAGCGGTACGGCGTAAGTGCATCAAACGCTGGACAGAACGGCAGCGTGCTATCTTCTGGCAGTAACAAGGACAAGCTGCAGGGTGGTCAATACAGCCAGACACCCGCTCACACATCAACTTCAAACGACAAGCGACCAGATCACAATATGCCATTACATCCTCGCTCAAATGACGTGACTAACATTGTGGCCACTAGACGAGCTCCAGCACCACCGAAGCTCAATTCCGCGACAAATGCCGGGCAACCATCGCCTAGATTAGCGCCGTTGGTCGACGCAAAAGCAGCTGCTGGTGCAGCCATGCGTTCCACCTCCAACAATGGCCAAAACTCACCGAAGTATGCTAATCAGCGTCCGAACCAAGCTGTGCCGGAGCTGCCATCAGCAACGAGAAAGGCTCCAAGTGTGCCTAAACCACCGATTACTGCACCCCCACAGACAAAACCACTACAAGTGAGTGCAAAGAAGACGCAGGGAGGTGAAGAAGTCCCAGCTAGCACAGTGGAACTGCCCTCTGGCCTCGGTTCTTCAAAGCCTTCTCCGGCAGTCCAGAAGATTGCTAAGTCTGATGAGAAGCGCATAAGCGGCATGTCTGAAAGTCAGATCATGGAGAAGCTCAGAAGCGTTGTGTCCACTGGCGATCCAAATATGCTATATCAGAAGATGAAAAAGGTCGGCCAAGGTGCTAGTGGTTCCGTGTATGTTGCCAAGTCTGTTTTGTCCAAGAACGCAAACTACAAGGTCGCCATCAAACAAATGGACTTGGCTCACCAACCACGGAAAGAGCTGATCGTGAATGAGATTCTCGTAATGAAAGAATCCTCGCACCCCAATATTGTCAATTTCCTTGACTCTTTCCTTCGTGGTCCTGGTGAGTTGTGGGTGATCATGGAGTACATGGAGGGTGGTGCTCTCACAGACGTGATCGACAACAATCGACTCACGGAGCCTCAGATTGCACTGATATGTCGTGAAACCTGTCAAGGACTCGCGCACTTACATGGACAAAACATTATTCACCGTGACATAAAATCCGATAATGTTCTGTTGGATGCTAAGGGAAATGTCAAAATCACAGACTTTGGATTTTGTGCCAAGCTGACTGAAGCGAAGAGCAAGAGAGCTACCATGGTTGGAACACCATACTGGATGGCACCCGAGGTCGTGAAACAAAAGTCTTATGGCGAGAAGGTGGATGTATGGAGTCTGGGAATCATGGCTATCGAAATGATTGAAAATGAGCCTCCGTATTTGGACGAAGAGCCCTTGAAAGCACTGTACTTGATTGCCACTCACGGTACACCGAAACTCAAGAACCCAGAAAACCTGAGTCAGGACTTGAGAACATTTCTCGGAGTCTGTCTATGTGTACAAGTGCATGCGAGGAGTGGAGCAACAGAATTGCTTGACTGCGATTTTTTCAAGCAAAGCTGCGAAATGAAAGATTTGGCACCTCTTCTCGCATTCAAGACGGCTGCCTAGTACATGCAGGTTGTGTTACTCCCCAATGTTGTAGGTACTTAGGGTCTGGACAGGCAGGTTGGCTGTGGACAGCGCATTCAGCACCGCAATTTTGGCAACTTCTCTTTCAACAGAATACGACGAGATGCGCAGCCAAGCTTCCGCAATCCCGCAAAATTCTGCGGGGCGGAACAAACAATGCGGTCGGTGCGACTTCCTATTTTTAATCAGCTTGCTGGAGGTGCGCCGCACAATTTCTGTCAAAACACTCCTCGCGCTCTTCGTCTCATGCCCAGGCTAAGGTCAATTACTCTCTTTTCTTATAAGAGTGTGGTCTCCTTCCTCACCTTCTTTCCCGATAACCGCTCAAGGAGCACTTAGCAGACCACTAGCAGCGCTACCATCCTCGACTCGCTCACCGGGAAATGAAGGACTCCAATCACTACATCTACTACCCAACATTGGCTGGTGCAAGCATTGCGTGCGCACTATTTGGCATTGTCGCGATTGCATTAACTAGACAAATCATCCACTACAGGACGCGATATTGTGTTATCCTTGCCGTGGGAGCTGGGTGTGAATCTCTGGGCTACTTGTTTCGATCCATTGGTGCGTCTTCAGCCGAGCTCACTACCAATTTCGCTTTGTTTCTCCTAATGGACATGTTTGTCATTCTTTCACCGCTGGCATTCATGGCAGGTCTATATGTAATCTACGGTCGTCTCATTAGACGTCTGGAAGGCGAAAACGTGCGTGTGTCGTGGCTACCACCACGATACTATGCTCCTCTCTTCGTCACCTGCGATATCTCCAGTTTTCTCATACAAGCTGCCGGAGCAGGTCTCATTGTCTCGAGTAATCCCAAAACAGCAAATACTGGCAAGAACATCTTGATGGCAGGTCTGGCATTCGGACTCATCACGTTCGCTATATTTGTGGTCCTGGTAGCCTGGTCTAACGTCGTGATTGCCAGAGCTCGGGGTGAAGTTCAGGCAATTGGATTGGAACGTAATTGGAGATGGATCATGCTACCGATGGGTGTCACGGCGATTTGCATTATCGCTCGAACACTGTACCGATTCATCGAGTTCGCCCAAGGCTACAGCGGACACATCTATACTACCGAGTGGTACCTCTACGTCTTTGATACCATACCCATGTTCATTGCTATTGCCATTTGGATACCCATGTTTCCTGCAAAGTTCGGTCTGGACCAGAATATCCATGGAAACTTGCTTGTCGAGGAAGCGAAACAGGATCTCAGTCCCGCTCTGAATACAAAGTCTGAGCCAATGATTGTCAGTCGTGATGCATGATTCATAAAGTGATCACTATTTCTTATGTATATATATCTTACACTATATTATGATTAAAGACCTTCGGGCATGCGCAATGATTCCAACAGCCATCCTGCCATTCTCGTGCTCCCAGTCTGATTGTGTAGTTTCGCTTGCACATGTTCTTGAACTTTGTTTGCATCCAATACTCCATATTTTAGTCTGACTGCGACTTCCAAGCAACAGTCGTCCGGACTCAAGATTGGCTTACTAGTGAAGTGTGCCAGAAACTTGGTGCGCGAGGCGGTGAGCAATATACTTGTCGTAGCCTCAAGATTGTCATCTTCATTAACCTTGATCTTGAGTGGATGTGTGCCGTTGAGAATGCGGTATTCCTCCACGAGAGACAAGACGAGCGACCATTGATTTCGAATGAGTCTTAGCGACTCCTTCACCGTGCCGGCACGTTCATTTGTGCTTTGATTCATTTGTACCATGTAGTATTGCATCACCACGTCTCCTTGATGCGGTTCGAGCAGCGAGAGAGTCAACTTGACGTCTTCCAAAGCAATGACGATTTTCAAGGAGTCGCAAAGTGTTAGCGAGAGTTGATCAGGCTTGACGTGCAGGATCTTCAGCCCTGTGTTCTTTGTGAATGCCTCGCAATTCTGTCTCAATGCCGCAATTTCTGCCTTTGTGTACCCACGATGTTTCTCCGCCTTTGCCTCGAGCTGTGTGACTTCATCAAGCGCTGTTGCATACTGAGCATTAAGGGCCTGCAACTCAGCGTCTAGCTCGGCATCTTTAGCCTCTGCAGCAGCAGCGCGGACCTGTGCTGCTTCCAACTCTTTCGTCTCGATTTCCATGCATTTCCTCAATCGAGCCGCTTCTTCGTGATCATATGATTCATACACAGCTTCTTCCTGAGTCAGGCGCTCAAACTCGGTTTTCAGTTCCTCGTGCTCTTTATGGACTTGCTCGAAAATTGGTCTCGCAAGCTGCTCGTGCTCTTTAAGCTTTTGTGCTTCATTTTCAAGGTTGGCCAAATTCGCTTTGAGTGGAACGAGGACCCCTTTGATGAGGTTCTCGCGCCAGCTATACCATACACCCTTCGCAGAAAGCCGCGCTTTAGTTTTCAGAGCTTTAAAGTGAGCCTCGAGCTCTTTTTTACCAGCGGCATCGGCACGTCGATAGCGATCAAATATTTCCGGGTTCTGCTCATTCATGTCAGATTCGATTTCGGAGCACATCGCTCTTCCCTCAGTGATGTACTTGGTCAACTCTCGGCAAGAGTGCTGATACATCTCGAGAACCGGCAATGTATAGTTCTGAGCCATCAAACTTTCTGCCAGTCGGTCCTTTGTGTCCTTTTGTTCATCTGATGTTTCTGGCATGACAAAGGTTTCTCTACGCCGTGAGGTAGACAAGCCTGTCAGGAAGGAAACACCAGACATCTTGAGAAATTCATCTAACGTAATAGGATCCAAAGGTTCGTGCGATACATTAGTCTTGGCGGGGTCCGCTGTTGTAGAACTCCTTCGTCCGGGTAGTGATGGCTCGAGTAAGGATCTCTGAGGCGTCTTCCTCGGTGACGTTAGCCTTGCCTTCTTGAGTGGAGATTCTTCTGTTGCAGTGACTCGAGGCGCGGAACGAAGTGAGACGTTCACGGAATCAAACTTACCACGTCTTGGAGTCATAGCTTCGATTTTGCCCTTCAGTATGGACAAACGCAGGTCTTGTCCTGTGACTAATGCAGCCCCGAATTCTGGCCTATGAATGGCCGCAGGATCCAAAAGCACTTGACCTTCAGGAGTGCCAAATGCAGGAATGGGAGAGTCTAGCAGAGATTTCCTTCTCGAAGAGCCTGGAGACCGATGAGATGTCGCAGCTTTTGCAACTGGTGTATGGGGTGCTTCGTGAGCAAAGCTTGCACTAGAGGTCTCTGACACAACATTGACCGGTGTACGCCTCGGTCCCGTACTCAATCGTCGTTTTACAGATGTCAAACTCGACCTCGAAGGGCTCTTAGAGTTTCGGGGCAGGGATTTACGTGGTGTCACGTCAGTCGGTCTGGGAGATTTCTGAAGTGACAAGACTGGTATGATATGCGTCAGAGACATATCATTGCCGTCGTCTATTTCAGGATTCGACTTATCGTCTTGGGATGTAGGTGTTCGTAAAAGTTGATGGTCGTCGAATGGTTGTACGACTTTCGTCATGTCCATATCAACCGTGAGATCCTGAGACGCGACTACGCTCGAGCGACTGGCTGCAGAATCTGGCAGAGTATGTGACAGAATTGAAGTCATATCCATGTTTATGCTCTCGTCACCTTGCGTCACATCAGCCATGCTAGTATCCATAAGATTCTCATCGTTCTTTGAAGCACTATTATGCCAAGACGTTTCTACTTCGGACGACTTGAGATTTGTAGAGCTGGCTACAATCGCATTGTGATTATTGTTCTGCAATACTTTTGTGAATTCCATATTTTGCGTAAACCCATCAGCTTGTGTGATTGATCCTTCGCAGAGACGCTGAATTGTATCCTCTTCAGTAGCCACAGTATAAGCGGTGAGTGCCGTCTGATCATCCTCGCCTATGGTCTGTCGACGATTGCCTGCATCGGCGAATATCTGAGTTTCGTCCATGTTCACCGTGTCATCATCATCATCATCATCATCATCACCATTGATGGTTCCAGCAACTTCTGCGTCTGGACGTCCCAGTGCGATTGAAGAAACTGGAGGAGTTTGCGAATGCTTGATTATACCACTTCCAATCACCCTTGTCATGTCCATACCGTCATCTCGTGATTCGTCGAAAGGCGACAAATTATCCAGGACAGGATGCACTCCACCGTAGATTGTAGTCAGTTCCATGGCTTGACTGATGTCGTTATTATCGTTCTCCTGGTAGACTGCTGACCGCGGACTTTGCCCAGTCCTCACGGGGATCTTGGATTTGCGAGGAGTGTCGTTGGTTTTAGTCTTGGATGTGAGCATAGTGGCTAAAGGAATCACATCAGTCAAATCCATCGCGCTTGATTCATCCCCACCAAGGGATTCATCCTCATCAGAAGAAGAGGAGTCACTTTCCACTGCGCCATTTGTAGTTTTTATTGTTGGATTTCCAATGACACTTGTAAGGTCCATAGTAAGTTCATCGCCATCATCCGAGCTGGAGCTGCTAGTAGGCGACTTGGGTGAATCATTCGGCACGTTGCGTATCGGCGACTTTGCGGGCGACAGACGCTCGCTCTTTCTCGGCATTGTTTGTGGTGAAGCATCTTTTTGCTTCTCAAAGACGCGAATTGAGGCATGGGATGCGAAGCTGACGCGTCGACTCAATGATTTCCTCCTCTTTTCTGCGCTTTCACTTCTTTTCTTTGATGGGGAATGTATTGGTATAAACGCGATCGTATGAGCATCATCACCATTGTTTCCCTTGAGGATACCGCGAGCACCTCGTGCTGCGGGCTTGATAGTCGGTGGGGTTGAAAATGACTTGGCGCGTTTGCGTGTCAGACTCGGCGTCGAGGGCGTATTCTCCTTGTTCATGAGTGGATGCGAGCAAAGGAAGCGTTGAGAGCTGAAGCGTCGCTCGAATTTTGTTTTTGTTTTGAAGTTGCGCATGCAATGCACTCGTATTCATCGGCCTGGCATTTGATGCATAGACAATTGTGTCATGTAGCACTGCACGACGTCGACTGTGATATGGCAAGTACTTCTGAAGCAAATCAAAGCCACTGGACTGCTGCTGCCGCCTCTTATGAGAAGCAGGCAGGTTATGACAAAATTTCTACTCAGATCTATAGAAATTTGAACCGCAACGCCTTCTGGCTCCAACTCGATCTGGACCAGAAGACCGGTACGCGCATTATAGATTATGCATGTGGGCCTGGTACAGCTGGGTACTCCTTGCTCAAATACACCGATTCACTGATTGGAATTGATTCATCCGAAGGAATGATAGAGCAGTTCAATCAGCGACGCGACAGCTATAATTTGCCATCTGAGAGCGTCTATGCCGTCCATGGCGATATGCTCGATGATGAGAGTTCCAGCAAACTGGAAAAATTCTATGACTCGGCTGATGTGCTTCTTGTCTCCCTTGGATTTCATCATTTCGACTACCCAGATACAGTCATCAAGAAACTGTTAAAATTATTGAAACGCGGTGGTCGATTGGTCATCATTGATTTCTTAAAGCATGAAAATTTTAGTAGTCTTGATCCGGGCATCGCGTCCATCATCGGTCATGGTGCCAACAAAGGATTCTCGTCTGAAGAAATCGAGGGACTTTTTGCAAACGCTGGTTGCAAAGATGTCTCCGTGCGTGAATGGCAAACAGAAGACGATGGAGGAGAAGGCCAAATTGTATTGACAAAGAAGGACAAGGAACTCAAGTTTAATGCTTTCACTTGTCGAGGTGTGAAGCCATGATAATGCTGCTCTGGGAATACAACGGTTCTGTACGTGACTCGTACATATTTGTCGTTGTCATTCGTAGTCGCCAAGTCGAGGCTCCTATCCGCTGTGGGCAAAGACATCCGCTCAGCCCCAACCCCTGTCCTCAGGTTACGTGCCAGTGCGGGCCTCTTCTCTCAAAGGGCTACCAGCATTAGAGAGGAATTGCGCTTGGAATCAGGTCCGAGCAGGTCAGCTGAGGATTGCTGGCCTATTGACACTAGTAGGTGACGCACATAGTGGGTACCACTGGCGTGTATGTCGCTCGACCGGAGCACTGGCTGAGCATGTCGTACTGTATTGAACTCGTGTCAAGTCAAGTCAAGTCAAGTCAAGTCAAGTCAAGTCAAGTCAAGTCAAGTCAAGTCAAGTCAAGTCAAGTCAAGTCAAGTCAAGTCA